>JAACNH010000725.1:0-150747 GCA_019447015.1 Hymenochirus boettgeri
GATTTGTACGTGGGGGAGACCAAACAGCAACTGCATCAACGTATGGCACAGCACAGAAGAGCCAATTCCTCGGGTCAGGACTCAGCCATGTGCATCTTAAGGATAAAGGACATACCTTTGAAGATTGTAATGTCAACATCCTTTCAAAGGAACGTGACTGGTTCAAGAGAGGTGTCAAGGAGGCCATTTATGTGAAAATAAAGAAACCAAGCCTAAATAGAGGTGGGGGGGTTCGACACCAACTGTCTGCCACGTAAAATGACGCCTTACCCTGGGCGTTCCTATAACACCTCTTGTCACAATGCAATCACGCCTTGCATTCATAATGTCATTAACACCTGGTTGTGATATGCTTATTGAAATTTTCCAGGGTACATAATTGCCAACAGATTCTTGTACAAGTCATTCTGAATTGAGAAAGCCAGTCGGATGACTAGCGAAACGTCTTCAAGAACTAAACTTCAAGTCCTAGGATACCATGTAATTTTATTCGCTCCGGATTCGATGCTCTTGTATAGGCTTTAAATGGGCACTTTTACTCGAATGTTTCCCCGGTAAGATGTTCGCACCAAGCTATCCACCATGGACCTTTACTCAACGGATTCGATACTTCGGATAGGTTTTAATGACACTTTAATCACGGCATGTTCCATGCGCGGTTCGCGCCTAATACCATGGACATTTTCCTGCGGATTTCGATATTCTCTGGTATAGGTTTTCATGGACAACTTTACTCACGGATTCCATGCCGAGTTCGCGACCTAGATACCATGTACCATTTTACTCAGCGATTCGATGCTCGCGGTATAGGTTTTAATTGGACACTTTACTCATGGATTCATGCTCCCCGTTCGCACCAGATACCATGGACATTTTACTCGCGGATTGCGATGCCGCTAGGTATAGGCTTACTCAGGATTCGGGCGTCCCATCTACTACTCGCGACGATCTCGCGTAAGGTAATGGTTTAACACGAACACTCATCAAATTTACAAGTCGAAAATATCGAAATCCGGGTCCGGATAGTTCGAGAAGTCTGGAATTCCCGTTCGAATCGATAGTTCGGCTCGAACTCGGGCTTCAATTATATCCAATCTCTTGATATTCGAATAGGAATAATAGCAGTATCACCTGTGGTTACAGAGCTTGACCCATTATTATAGTAAAGAAGTTCCTGTGGAGCCTCACCTTTTTTCTTAATTCCGAGAATTTTCCGGATGCCGTTTCTTACTACGCCATCACCTTGATCTCCTGCTTGTAAAAGAATGAGATTTTGTTTAACCAACTTTAATGGGAAGCAAAGGGGAGTGATTATGGTCCTAAAAGTGGGCGTTTCCACACGATCATTATAGACATGGATTTATTTTAACGGCATGGTGTGTAGGAAGATCCCAACTTTGCTGCTTATCTACATACAGTCCAGTTTTCTACTTATTACAAGAACAAATCTGGTGAACAAATAAAAACAAAGGTTAAGCGTGAATCTCAATGGCCGAACCAGGGAATCCCTTCGATGTGGGTGGGCCACATGGGCTAAAAGACCCTAGGAGGGATGTCCAACCTGCGGCCCTCAATGTTTTTGAAAACTACCAACTCCCAGCATTCCTTTCCTTGGTTTCTTCTGCCAAATGGAGGAATTCTGGGAGTTGTAGTTTTCAAACTCTGGAGGGCCGCTGTTGGATATCCCGCCCTAGGGAGAAACACGGCTTTCAATACCAGATAAAATAAAAATGCTCCAATGTCTTTCCACGCTAAATGTAACAATCCTCAATGTGGACATTCAGGGCGGGGGGTCAGTGTATCAAAACACATGATCCCCCACCCCGACACAAGGGCACCACCCACCTACTGACCTATCGTCCTATTCTTATATTGAACCAGACATACCATTTTCCCACATCCCAGCCTAGAAGACCATAGGAGACCGCACAATGTTGTGATTTACCGACATGTTCCGATCGCAAATTCGTGAGTATCTGCATTGAGGGTCAGCAACAACAGCCTATCAGATCCCCCAATACCCCAGCCCTATCGGAAGCAGCAGCAAGCCCTGCTCTCCGCCCCTTTCCTACATTTACTACAGTTAATGGGTCAGCACCAAGCGCAGCTTAACTGGGCCCTATGGATTCCACTCAGTCCAGTACAAGACAGAAATCGTTACACAATGATATGTGCCCATTGGTCAGGACAGTACTGAGTTGGTTTCCCTATAAACCTTACTGATCCCTATCTCTGGCCATACACATAGTGATATCACCACATCAGGGCCCATTTTTTATCATGGCAAAATATTTATATTATATTTAAATCCCCCGTCGGCTACATGTATTGTATCACGGTATTGCTGTAGAAACTCAATCACTCTGTTCACTTATATTATGTATTACCTGTGTATGTAATATGTATGACTTTGTATACATGTATTACCCCTGTATGTAATGTTAACTATGTAATTGTTAAAGCGCCACGGAAGATGTTGGCGCTATATAAATCCATAATAATAATAAAATAATCTGCAGATCCCCAATAACCCCAGCCTATCAGGAGAGCAGCAGAGGCCCTGGCTCTGCCCCTTACACAGTTAAAGGACACAATATCAAATAACATCCCCCATTACATGTCTTCCAGCAGCTGAAATCACTAATCACATTAATAGCCGTGTGCCCTCCCTTATATATCACACCCGCAACACTGATGGGCTAACAAAACGCCCGCCTCCTAGACCACCCAGGCCATGGTTAACATAACACTTGTCATTGGCTGGTGGGAATGTCTGTTCAAACCTCTCTCCTCCTCCTCTGTGCCAGTCAAACAAACTTGAAATCTCTCCTGTTGCTAGGATACAGCCTACAGAGTCAAGCTTATAAATTATGGTGGAGGAGCGTTTTCCTGCTTCGCTGCCTCCCGCTTTTTAGCTTTTTGAGTGATACAACCACAATGCAGGGCCATTTTATATCATGGCAAAATATACTGATATTTTTCATCCATCCCTGATCGCTACATGACCGGCCGCCATTAGTTACCACATTACAACAGTAACCCCAATATCCATACTTACGAACAATCGACAGCAAAGCCAATCCCAGCACCAAAGTTTGGAGTTTGTAAGTGTCGAATTAAAGACAAATGGGAAAAAATCCCGAAAATGCAAAAAAAATCAAGCAAAAAGCAGAAAAGTTGGTAAAAAACCTCCTGCTTTGTCACTAGCCTCACAGGGAATAAAAAAACTGTGAAATTTCAGTCCCTTTTATAGAGTGAGTGCATCACTGATTACATCATCATCAGGGCTAACCAAGTACAATACGGATATAACATTTCTAGAATACACAACAATGAAAACAAAGTACATTACATTCAAGGCATACGCCAAGTTACATACAGATAGAAATTTCTAGAACCGCAATGAAAAACAAAGGAATACAACATCATCAAGGCTATTACGCCAAGTACATACAGGAAGAAATTTCTAGAAACCGCAATGAAAAACAAAGGAATTACATCATCAAGGCAAGGCTATTACGCCAAGTACAATCAGTTCACAGAAGCCGGGTGGCATAAAATAGCAGCCAAGGTTGGCCACCCGCCAGTCCTACAGACCCTAGGGCATGGATTCCAACCTGCGCCCTCCAATGTTTGAAAACTACAACGTCCCAGCATTCCTGTGGGTTTCTTTCTGACAATGGAGAATGCGGCGTTGTAGTTTTAAACATCTGGAGGGCCGCTGTTGGATATCCCTTGCCTAGGAGAAACGTGCTTTCAATACCAGATAAAATAAAATGCTCCCTCAACAATGTCTTTTCCAAGCTATAATGGTAACAATCCTCAATGTGGACATTCAGGGGCTTGGGGTCATGTGATCACAAACACTGATCCCCCAACCCCACACAGCACACACACCCTACTGACCTATCGTCTATTCTCTACAGGTTTTAATTCTTATATTGACCAGAGACTAACCATTTTTCCCACATCCCAGCCCTAGAAGACCATAGGAGACAGCACAATCGGTTGTGATTTACCGACATGTCCGACTCAAATTCGTAGTAGGATCTGCATTGAGGGCATGCACGAACAGCCTATCAGATCCCCCAATAACCCCAGCCTATCAGGAAGCAGCAGCAAAGCCTGCTCCACCCTTTCCTACAGTTACTACAGTTAATGGGTCAGACCAAGCAGCAGCTGTACTGGGCCCTATGAGATTCCAGTACATGACCGAAATCCGTTACACAACTGAATTTGCCCATTGGTCAGGACAGTACTTGTTGGGTTTCCCCTATAACCTTAACTGATCCCTGTGCGGCCATACACATAGTGGATATCCCACAACAATCAGGCCTTTTATTTCATGCAAAATATTTATAAATTATATTTAAATCCCCGATCGGCTACAGTGTACGGCCGCCATATACGCCAGATACCCAGTGTTCTCACCAGTTTTTTTTCCACCCAGCCGGGTGGCTGACAAAGTAGCCAGTGGGGGTGTGCACGGATGGAATTTGTTGGTGGGGAAAATGTGCACAGCACATGTAAATTAGTAGGTTCAAGGATGTCTAACTTTCATCCCATAATGTTTAATCTATGTTATACACTATGACTCCAGCATTTCGTGGTTGTAAATGTAGGCAGTTGTGTTCTAACACATCTGCAGGCAGTTGTAGTTCTACAACTTGCGGGAGTTTGTCTCTACAACATCTATTCCTATGGTATCACGGTATTGCTGTAAATACTCATCATTCTGTTTCACTTATATTATGTATTGCCTGTGTATGTAATATGTATGACTTGTTTACATGTATTACCACCCTGTATGTAATGTATGACTATGTAATTGTAAAACCCACGGAAAGGTTGGCGCTATATAAATCCATAATAATAATAATAACTGCAGATCTCCCAATAACCCCAGCCTATCAGGAAGATGCAGCAAGGCCCTGCTCTGCCCCTTACTAGATTAAAGGACAACATATCAAAATAACATCCCCCATCCCCCATTACATGTCCTTCCAGCATCTGAAAATCACTGTCACATAATAGCCGTGCTGCTGGCCCTCCCTTAGATATCACACAGCAAACATGGTGGCTAAAGCCGCCTCCTAGACCACCCAGGGCCATGGTTAACATAACACTTTCATTGGCTGGTGGGAATGTCTGTTACAAACCCCTCTCCCTCCTCCTCTGCCGTTCAAACCAACTTGAAATCTCCTGTTCTCTAGGATACAGCCTACATAGTCAAGCTGATAAAGGATGTGTGGAGGAGCGTTTTCCTGCATGCTTAGCTTTTTAGTGATTCAATCACCACAATCAGGGCCATTTTATTATCATGGCAAATATACTGATATTTTCATCCCTGATCGGGACTCATGTAAGGGCCGCCATTAGATACAACATTACCGACAGTAACACCAATTCCATACTTACCGAACATCGACAGCAAAGCCAATCCCAGACCAAAGTTGGGTTGTAAAGTGTCGATTAAAGGCAAATGGGGAAAAATCCCGAAATTGCTGGCAAAAAATCAGCAAAAAGCAGAAAAGTTGGTAAAAAAAACCTCCTGCTTTGTCACTATCTCACAGGAATAAAAAAAACTGTGAATTCCAGTCCCTTTTATGAGATGAGTGACATCAACTGATGACATCATCAGGGCTAAACCAGTAAATACAGGAATGAACTTTTCTAGAATACCGCAATAAAAAACAAAGGAAATTACATCACCAAGGCTATTACGCCATTACAATACAGATAGAAATTTCTTGAATACCCAGCAATGAAAAACAAAGGAAATAACCATCAAGGCTATACGCCAAGTACAATACAGGATAGAAATTTCTAGAATACCGCAATGACAATCAAGTCAAATGGACCATCATCAAGTCTATTACGCCAAGTCACATACAGGATAGAAATTTCTAGAATACCGCAATGAAATCAAAGGCATGCCATCATCAAGTCTATTAAGCCAAGTACAAACACAGTAAGAAATTTCTAGAATATACCCCTGAACACCCCAATTCTTCTCACCAGATTTTTTTCCAGCCGGGTGGCATGAAGTTGCCAGGTGGGGTGGGACGGGGAATTGGTGGTGGGGAAAATGTGGCACGCATCATGTAATTAATAGTTCAAGGATGTCTACTTTCATCCCACTAGATGTTTTATCATATTATATTCCACTATGACTCCCATCTTTTCGTGGTTGTAGAATGCAGGAGTTGTAGTTCTAAACATCTGCAGGGAGTTGTAGTTCTACAACATCTGAAGTGAACCCATGTAACATGTCACACAAGCAAATGTGGCAACCTTTTGTGGCCTTGGGGATCTTGGAAAAGCTACTTAGCATGTGCTAAAATAATCTTACAGTAAAAAAGGGTCTGTACTGTGGCAGTTTTTACTGACCTATTGGCACCTATTACACCTACATCTAAATTCCTTTTAAAGTGTTCTCTTAAGAAATTTTTTCCAGCGGGTGGCATGAAAAAGTAGCTGGGTGGGCCGCCCGGCTAAAAGACCCTCGGGAAAATCAGGTAAAAAATATGATTATTAATTTGCCTTAAGAGATAATTCAGGTATCCATCCACTCCCCGATTCTCGGGAGTCTCCCAAATCAGGGTGGTCTCCGCCTCCTGCAAGCAGGAGAGGAGTCCGGTGAATCTCCTCCCAGATACCCACCTTTATGTGTGTCACGCCCCTGACCAAACCGCCCCACCCACCCCTACCCTCCGCTAACCCGCCTCCCCCACCCCTACGCGTATGCGCCCTGCCACGTCACACAGCGTACCCCGGCCCCCCCCCTCCCCACCCCTGCCCGAAGACGAAGAGGCAACGTGGGATGTCTGTAATTATTTTTCTTTATTCTTCTCCCTTTATTTCTTTCCTTTTTCAGACTGTATCTCCTCCCCCTAATTTTCAAGATGAAGACACAAATTTGGTATAGATTGCAGGGACACACACAGGGTTTATCAATAAAAGTTCTTAACGTTTAAAAATGGTGGCTAATTTTGGCCCCAACCATCAGATGTAAGCTTCAATGTTAAAAAATCTGATTGGTTGGGGATAATTTCACCATTTTAAATGATAAGAACTTTTATTGAATCTCCCTGAGTGTGTCTATTACCTAGCTAAGGAATCTTTGGAAGCGTTACTCCATTATAGGGAATTTAGAGCAATTTTTCCCATTGACTGTAACGGCATAGTTGTCAACAGTCACCGGACTTTATGAAGCAGTCCGATCGTTCTAGATCCCGGGTAAATGGCCCCTGATCTGGAGCTGTGTACAAGCTGCCTGTAATATTCTATAAGCCTGTTGCCAGCACTGTTCCGCAGATCAGATCCTCCCCGCGCTGCGACAATCAGAGCAGTAGACATCGAATTACACTGGCAGGATCATGTACTCTAACGTGGAAGGGAAGGGTGTGTGCAGCATGTGGTGCCGGGTACATCTCTGCCTGATGAGATTGTTCCTATTAAAGGGAAGGGCTGTACTTGTTATTTTTAAGGCTAAACTGTCTCCCCAAAGATTAAAGGGCTTTAAAAAAAAGTAGATCTGGGTCAGTCAGGTCCTGCTTCTGTCTATCATAATTCTATTTTTGTCTATACTTATTTCTCTATCTATTTTCCCAGTCATCTGCGTGTGCATTCTGTCTGCTTTGTCAGATTTGTCTTCTATCGATCGTATCTATCTATCCGATCTATCTATCTATCTATCTATCTATCTCTCTCTATCTCTCTCTATATTTAATCTATCTATCCTCTCTCTCGATTATTATCTATCTATCTATCTATCTATCTATCTATCTATCTATCTTCCTCTATCTCTCTATTATCTTATCTACTATCTTCTATTATTATTCTATCTATCTGTCTATTTCTACTCCATCTATTATCATCTCTTCTATTTCTTATCTATCTAGTCTATCTATCTATCTATCTGATCTATCTTCTATCTATCTATCTAATCTATCTCCTATCTATTCTAGGTATCTCGTCTCTATCTCTCTATATCTATCTTTATCTTATCTATCTATATCTGTATCTGATTCTATTTTATACTATCTATCTGATTTATCTATCTATCTGTCTATTCTATCTAAGATCTATCTATCTTAATCAATCTACTATCTCTGTTATCTAATCTCTAATATCTCTATATCTATCTAATCTATCTTCTTCCTACCATCCATCTATCTATCCATCCATCATTCATCCATCCAGCTATCTACTTTAAAAAACAACTAATAAATAGAAAAGTAAGAGCTTAAAAGAATTATGATTGCGATGGTCAAATTCCTTATTCAAACAGTTATACAAAATATAAATTCAGAATTGAGTTACAAATATCTGGCTTAATTCCCTATTAAATGTTTCACCTATAGAAAGAGACATACACAATAATAGAAATATTTCATGTGTACAGGAAAACACTTTTGATACAAAAAATTGAACATTTCTCTCTCTATCAAAAAAATCCAAATAGACTGTATATTGAATGGTTTCCAATAGAAAATATTCCCCTTCTCTAGGTATTTTTATTGGGATCTGAGACTATGAAGGGTTGGGGGGGGACAATTTCTGTCCAAAAACAATTTCAATATGTATTGATTTTGTGTTGTGATTTCCCTTTTGTTTTTTGTTTGATTGTAAATAGAAATAGAAAGGAAAAGTTTCTGTACAAATTAGAATTTATCTTTGAAAGATCAGATTGTAGAAGGAAACACGCCATGTTAACAGAGAATTAATCAATCAGGGAGATTCAATAAAAGTTCTTATCGTTTAAAATGGTGCTAATTTTGCCCAACCAATCAGACTTATTTAACATTTGAAAGCTAACATCTGATTGGTTGGGCAAAATTAGCACCATATCAACGTTAAGAACTTTTATTGAATAACCCTGTATGTGTCGGGGTGTGAAAACATTTTTAAAAAACTTTATGGCTTTTGAAATAGATTATAGTGTAAATTTTTAATTGCATTACATTATTTTTTTCAAATTATTGTCTGAAATCTTCAGCTGTGCGGGAGGGAGGGGTTGGGGGGCAATATTGGTCATAATTTCTGAAATGGGGCTTGTCTATAAGTGATAGAGATGGTGGAAACCACTAAAATCCGTTCTGCTTGCAGATTGGTGGATTTGTAAAAAATGTTGAAAATTTGAAAACCTGCAAGCTGACCCTTGAGTCAATGGGTGTTCAAAAAATCCAGAATCCTGCCTAAAATGAAGGTTTAAATCCATAGTAACTTACTGTAAATGGCTCAGGGACTGGAATGTCTGAAAAAACATTCAATGGCCAAATCTTTAAAAAAGAAATCCAGTCCAGTATGGAAACTTCATGTGTTTCCTGGCATTCCTTGTAGCATTATCCAAAATCTTTTTTTGAAATTCCAACTGGATCCCTGAAATCGGCTTCGAAACCAGGTTCGGTTGGATTTGGGTCCATCTCTACTTGGTAATAGTTTGCCCGCAGTTTTTGGTATATTTTTGCCAACAGTGATTGGTATAAACTTCCAATAGTGATTGGAACATAAGTTTCCACAATTTGGAACATAATTTGCCCAGTGATTGGTAATAATTCCACAGTGATTGGAACATAGTTTGCCCAATGATTGAACATATTTGCCACAGTGATTGGTATATAAGTTTGCCCACAGTGATTGGAACATAAGTTTGCCCACAGTGATTGGTATATAATTTGCCCACGATTGGTAATAAGTTGCCCACAGTGATTGGATATAAGTTTGCCCACAGTGATTGGAATATAAGTTTGCCCGCATGTGTGGAACATAAGTTTGCCCACGTGATTGGTATATAAGTTAGCCCCAGTGATTGGTATATAAGTTTGCCCACTGTGATTGTATTAATTGCCACAGTGATTGTTATATAAGTTTGCCCACTGTGATTGGTATATAAATTTGCTCACAGTGGCTTCTTAGCATGGCATTAGAGGCAGGATCCTGGCGAGAAACACACCCAGCTGTAGAAAGATGGCAGTTAGTGCAGAGAATCCGCAATTTCCCCCCCCCCCCCCGCTCTGCCATCTTTATTTAGACCACAGGACCGCGCCGCAAGCAAATGTTTCCCTTTGCCAGGGGAGGACTGGCCCAGTAAGCTGAGGGGCAATTGCCCCCTGGGGGGGTGTCCAGTGAAAAATTTGGGTTGCCACAGAAGCTAATAGTAAATTATGGGCTTAAAAATCCCAGCGCAGCCTCTAGCTTTAACATGGGCAAGGAACAGGTAACACCTCCTCCTCTTCCTTTAGATCATTTACCAGTCAGCCTTCCAGTTTATTAGCAGTGTAAGCCAGCCCTACAGTTCATTAGCAAGTGTTGTCAGCCCTCAGATCCCTAGCTAGTGTAAGTCAGCCCTCCAGATCATTAGCCAGTATTGTCAGCCCTCCATTTCACTAGCCAATGTTGTCAGCCCTTCAGATTACTAGCATCATAGTCAGCCCAAGTCATAGCCATTAATCAACCCCCCAGTTTATTATTCAGTTTGCCAGCCTTCTAGTTCATTAGCTGGTTTTAGTCAGAACTCCAGTTGCTTAGGAACAAAGGAAACTTTGGGTAAGAATAACTTGACTTAGAAAGTGGGAAGAGTGGGGGAGTGGGAAGATTTTAGTTGTCCTTTAACCAAATCCTACTACATTGAAAGTTGCTGGCAACATGTAAAATAGAACAGTAGTCTTAAAAATGGGGTGCCTTCTGGGCCGCCCCGTCTGTAGATTTATGAGCTACTTCAGCTTTTGTTTTTAGATAACATTACCCTTGATCTCCGGTTTCCCATTGTGGCAAACCTTTACAATGGAAGGTAGAAAACAGCGCTTAATACCTTTAAGGGCATAGCACCCAGCCACTGGTTCAGATATTGGATGACACCTGGGTTAAATCCACCAAGAAGTCCAAGCTTTCACAGAACACATTAATGCGGGGACCAAAACATCAAATTACAAGAAGAAGATACAAAACACAAACTGGCTTTCTGGGACTGCTTGGTAGAAGTTGGAGAATGGTAAACTGGAAGTAGAGGTTTACAGAAAAACAACACACACATTCAGTATTTGATGTTTGACTCCCACCACCCTTTACATCACAAGCTGGGTCATCAGAACCTGCAACACAGAGCCGAGAACATCCCCACTCCACAGAGGCGAAGGATAAGAAATGAAACATCTCAGAGGAGCCCTAAACCTTGTGTATCCAGACTGGGCCTTTGTAAAAGAAGTAGAAGGAAAGAAAGAACACGATACCAACAGTGAAGGAAAAGCAAGACAGGAGGAAGAACATGGTCATCCATATGTAGCAGGGGTCTCCGAGAAATAAGAAGAATTTTCAAAAACATCGTATCCCTGTCTGCTTTAAACCGAGCAACATGCTGAGCAGCAATTGGTACATCCGAAAGACCCAATACCCAAACACAGAAACGACATCATATACGTAGTCATGCAGTGAAGAATGCATCAAACGTATGCAGTGCAGTGAATGCTTGATTTGTATGTGGGGAGACCAAACACAACTGCATCAACGTATGGCCAGCACAGAAGAGCCATTCCTCGGGTCAGGACTCA
The DNA here is from genome assembly GCA_019447015.1 of Hymenochirus boettgeri. Lineage (NCBI taxonomy): Eukaryota > Metazoa > Chordata > Amphibia > Anura > Pipidae > Hymenochirus > Hymenochirus boettgeri. The sequence continues at coordinate 11,553 of JAACNH010000725.1, forward strand.
GCCATGTGCATCTTAAGGATAAAGGACATACCTTTGAAGATTGTAATGTCAACATCCTTTCAAAGGAACGTGACTGGTTCAAGAGAGGTGTCAAGGAGCCATTTATGTGAAAATAAAGAAACCAAGCCTAAATAGAGTGGGGGGGTTCGACACCAACTGTCTGCCACGTAAAATGACGCCTTACCCTGGGCGTTCCTATAACACCTCTTGTCACAATGCAATCACGCCTTGCATTCATAAGGTCATTAACCCCTGGTGTGATATGCTTATTGAAATTTTCCAGGGTACATAATTGCCAACAGATTCTTGTACAAGTCATTCTGAATTGAGAAAGCCAGTCGGATGACTAGCGAAACGTCTTCAAGAACTAAACTTCAAGTCCAGTTGATCTAACTGAATACAACAGATATGCCCTTTTTCTGCTATAGCTTGGTTTAGTGTAAGGTGCAATGGACTGGATAATAATATATTTCCTGTTATATCAGTTAAGGATGGTTATAGATCCCGGTCGTACGATATCGGGATATCCTGATATAATACTATTGTCGGATAGTGTATGGACGATTGTTGAAAGATCTTTCAATGATCTTCCAATAATTTCCACATCGGACCAGTTAAAAAAATGTTTGTCTGACCAGCAATCCAATCGTACGACCTGTGGATTGTACCATCAGATTGTAGTGTCTATGGTCACCATAAGTATGGATTATTATAGAGAGATCGCTCTTATTCATAGATGGAAAAAAGTATTAATTAACAGACTGTAATTCTGCTACCTGTACCACACCTGCTGTTCTTTCTCCCCGAACCCGACCCTGCACCCATTCAGACATAATGTGGTTAATTACCCAATCAAGCACTGACACAGCTAGAATGAGAGTCTTTTTTCTACATGATGAAGTTAAGGTCCGTACACACATGCAATCTCGGGGTCCGACCCGCAACGCATGATAGTGTATGAACGGATGTTTCGGTCGACTATCGGCAAGTGTATGGGCTGAAACAGGCCTGACCGAGTGCCCATACACTTACCAGTACTCAGGTGAAATGGGCGACATACACCATCATGTTCAGTTCACATGTGTACGAAGCTTAAACATGGAAAAGTGAATCTACTGTTTACAAATAGAATATTGTATATGTTATAGGATATATATATGTATGTAATATTCTATACAATAATACACATTATGGATGTATTTAATTTAATAATGTATACCTGGTGACTAGGCTGGGAATCCTCACAAGATCCCCAGAAGTTCAGTGGTGTCCCACGGAAGACGGTCCCCAGAAGTTCAGTGGTGTCCCACGGAAGACGGTCCCCAGAAGTTCAGTGGTGTCCCACGGAAGACAGTCCCCAGAAGTTCAGCGACATCCCATGGAAGACAGTCCCCAAAAGTTCACCGGGGTCCCATGGAAGACGATCCCCAAAAGTTCACCGGCGTCCCATGGAAGACGGTCCCCAGAAGTTCAGCGCCATCCCACGGAAGACATTCCCCAGAAGTTCAGCGACATCCCATGGAAGACGGTCCCCAAAAGTTCACCGGGGTCTCATGGAAGACAGTCCCCAAAAGTTCACCGGGGTCCCATGGAAGACGGTCCCCAAAAGTTCACCGGCGTCCCATGGAAGACGGTCCCCAAAAGTTCACCGGCGTCCCACGGAAGACGGTCCCCAGAAGTTCAGCGACATCCCATGGAAGACGGTCCCCAGAAGTTCAGCGGCGTCCCACGGAAGACATTCCCCAGAAGTTCAGCGACATCCCATGGAAGACAGTCCCCAAAAGTTCACGGGCATCCCATGGAAGACGGTCCCCAGAAGTTCAGCGGCATCCCAAGGAAGACCGTCCCCAGAAGTTCAGCGGTGTCCCATGGAAGATGATATCCACAAAAGGGCCCAGCAGCCCCCCTCACAGGCCCAGCAGGTAGCAGCCCTCACTCAGGCCCAGCAGCCCCCCTCACAGGTTCAGCAGCCCCCCCTCACGGTCGCAGCCCCCCCCCAGATGCCCACCCACCCCGACACCACGCCCCCCCTCACAGGTTCAGCCCCCCCCAGAGGCCCACCACCTACCCCAGCAGCCCCCCTCACAGGTCCAGCAAGCCCCCCCCCCAGAGGCCCACCACCTACCCCAGCACCCCATCAGGTCCAGCAGCCACTGACGCAGAGCCAATATGTACTTTTTTTTTCTCAGTGCCCTCCCCACCCCCATGAACCTGGAAATCACCCTGAAACCGCACAGTAAGGGGCACACTGCACAAGTCCCTACTCAATCGAGCATTCCAGAGGCCGCAGCTATAGATCTGCTGATGTCCACTAGGTGCCTATGCAGTGGCTGACTAGGTACTAACATAGTTTGTGTAGCCGCAAACAAACATACTATATTTTATAGGACCAACTAAAGAAGAAATTTAAATTCTCAACTTTAAACATGCTTTATTGCCACATGTTGCTGTTGGCATTGTAGTTTGTCCACACCATCTTTTTTTTCACACTTCATATGTCACTAAACTTTTTTACATCACGACCGCACTTTTACTTCCTCGGGGAAATGGCAGGGGCCTGCATTTGTTTCACACAAGGCAACCATGTATGTAGATAACAGACTATAGCTGTACAACAATGCCACCCGGTACAACAGCTAGAGGCTAGCAAGATATGTCTTGTATAAAAGAGTGTAATGGACTCAGCGAGAAAAATATTTTCTCCCCCTCTTTAACAAGGCACTGTAAGGGCGCACATTTTGGAATATTTGGTGCAGTTTTGAATCCCATATACAAAAGGGACATCTTGAAATTGAGGCAGTTCAGGAATGGAACTAAATTAATAAGGGGGAATGGAGGGGCTTGAATATGCTAGGCGATTAGACAAGTTAGGGCTGTTTACATTGGAGAAGCGGGGTTGCGGGGGACATTATAACCTTATAAAATATATTAATGGGGCCATACAGTGAACTCCTCCTGGTCATTGTTCACTAATCGGTCAGATCAGAGGACAACGTGACACCTTTAAGGTTGGAAGAAAAGAAGTTTCAAACATCTCAGGTTAGAAAGGTTCTTTACAGTGGAGAACGGTGAAACGGTGGACTGGTCGTCCCGCAGATGTGGTAAATGGAAGTTCATTGACTAACTTTTAAAAAAGGCCTAGATAAGTTTTCTAAAACTAAAAATAATTGGGGGAAATTACTGTTATTATGCATATAATCTGGTTGATCCGGGATACTTCCGATTGCCCGTTTGGGCAGGAAGTAATTTTTGGTGGCGCCACCTTTTTTTACTGGGCTGGGTTTTTTTGTTTTTGCCTTCCTCTGGCATCACTGTTAGGTAGGGTTAAAAAAAAAAAAAAATGGAATAGGTGTGTCTTGAGGACGATGTCTTTGTATCAACTTATTACGCATGTTACTATGTACAGAGCAATCCTTAATGGTGTTCAGCGTTTTGCAACTGATAACCCTAACACTTGCTATTAATAAAGGAAGGTGAATAATGAAACATTTTATTCCGGCTAAATAAACGTGTCTAGTTTTCATGGCACTGAAGGGTGGGGTTGGAGGAAATCAAGCACATGTGACGATGCTCCTGGATAGACTGTGTAGAACGGACGTTAGCAGCCTCTTTAATATATTGATGAAGGTCTACTGAGCCTGTCATTTAAGTGATGGACAGCAAATCCGAGTGGGACGACTTTACTATCAAACAGTTCGAATAATTATCGAATTCACGAGGCGTTCTCTAACCCTGCAATGGATGAGTTCCTAACCTACGAATGTATCATTCCTAAGCCCTAGCAATGTATCATTCCCTAACCCTAAAGTTTTCATTCCCAACCCTAGAATGTATCATTCACCTAACCCTAGAAGTATCATCCCTAACCTAGATGTTACTCACACCTGATGTATCATTCCCCTAACCCGTAGAATATCATTCCCTAACCGCTTAGAATGTAATCCTTCCCAACCTAGATTAATAAACCCTAGAATGTATCATTCCCTAACCCTAGAATGTATCATTCCCTAACCCTAGAATGTATCTTCCTAACCCTCGAATGCATCATCCTAACCCTAGAATTGTATCATTCCCTAACACTAGAATGTAGCATTCCCTAACACCCTGAATGGTATCATTCCCCTAACCTAGAATGTATCATTCCCTTAACCCTAGAAGTATCATTCCCTAACCCTAGAATAGTCATTCCCTAACCCTAGAATGTTATCTCCCTAAACCCTCAAAATGGATCAGTCCTAACCCTAGAATGTATCTATTACCCTACCCTCAGAAGTATCATTCCCTAACCTAGAATGTATCATTCCCTAACCGCTAGAATGTATCATCCCTACCCTAGAAGTGATCATTCCAGCCTGAATCACCCTAGAAGTATCATTCCCTAACCCCCGAATGTATCATTCCCTAACCCTAGAATGTATCATCCAACCTAATTTTCTTCCCTAACCCTCGAAGTATTTTTTCCCACCGTATCTCCCTAACCCTGAAGTGTATACATACTTAACCTACCCCCAGATACATCCCAACCCTCGAATGTATCACATCCCTAACCCTAAATCTGTATCATCCCAAACTAACCCTAAATGTATCATTCCCTACCCCAATAGAATGATCATTCCCTAACCCTCGAAATGTATCATTCGCCTAAACCTAGAATGTATCTTCCTAAACTAATTCATTCAACCCTAGAATGTATCATTCCCTACCCAACCTCCCTAACCGAATGTATCATTCCCTAACCCTAAATGTATGCTAAAACCTTGATATCATTCCCTACACCCTAGAATGTCGTCCAACTCGAATTTTCCTCAACCCTAGAAGGTATTCATTCCTCCCTAAGATCACCACTAGAATGTAGTCTTCCCGTAACCCTAGAATGTAGTCTTTCCTATCCTAAACTATCATTCCTAATCCTAGACATGTATCATTCCCTAAGCCCTAAATGTATCATTCCTATACCCTAGAATTATCATTTCCCTAACCCCTAGAAGGTACTCATTCTACTAACCCTAGAATGTAGCATTCCTAAACCTAGTTCCTATCCCTAACTAAGTACATTCCCTAACCCATGTACATGTATCATCCCTTAACCCTAGAATGATATTCCTCTGAATGTACTCATAACCCTAAATGTATCATTCCCTAACCTAGAATGTATCTTTCCTCAACCCTAGAATGTTATCCTACTAATTCCTCCTAAACCCTGGTTTCTGCCTAACCATAGAATTAGTATTCTACTTATTTTTCCTCAACACTATGAATGTATCATCAACGGAGTCCCTAACCCTAGAATGTATCATCTCCACCCTAAAATGTATCATTTCCAGATACATTCCCAACCCTAGAATGGTCTCATTTCCATAACCCGAGAATGTATGCTCCTAATACCCTAGAATGATCATTCCCCTAACCTCAGAATGTATTCCATCCCTAACCCTATTGAAATGTATCATTTCCCTCCAACCCCTAGAATGTACCATGTCCATCTAACCCTAGATATTAATTGTTCCCAAACCCTAGAATGTATCATTGCCTCAACCAATAATGTACATTCAACCTAACCCTAGAAATGTATCATTCCTAACCCTAGAATGTAATCCCGTTATAACCCTAGAAATAATGTTCACCTAAATTGCTATCATTCACCACCCAACCCCCGTATCCCCCTACTCCACTAAGAAATGTATCATCCTAAAACACTGAATGTAACCATACCCTAATCATCCTAACTAGAATGTATCATTTCCTATCCAAATGACCTCCTACTAGAAGGTCTCATTCTCCTAACCCTAGATCATTCTAACTAGAAAGTTTTTCCTCACCCAGAATGTATCATGTCCTAACCCTAGAAATGTTCATTCCCTAACCTAGATATGTATCATTCCTACCCTAGAATGTATCATCCTCCCTAAAAGCTCCTAACCAGAATGTATCATTCCCTCACCCTAGAATACTTATAGATATCATTCCCTAACCCTAGAATATTTCAACGTATCATTCCCTAACCCTCAGAAATGTGTATTCTAACCTCGATATTCACTCACCCACCTAATGTATCATTCCCCTAAACCCTAGAAGTACATTCCCTAACCCTAGAATGTATCATCCCTAACCCGAGAATTATCATTTCCCTAACCCAGAATGTATCATTCTACCCACCTAGTATCATTACTCTAATTTCTCACACCTAGAAGTATTCATTCCTAACTCAGAAGTATCATTCCCAACCCTAGAGATCCAACCCGAGTTCATTCCCTAATGAGTCTCCCTACATGAATTGTATCATTCACACTCAATCTCCCTACTGAAGTATTCTTTCCGAAACCATGAGAATGTATCATTCCCTAACCGAGACATTCCTAGACCTCGAAATTCCCTAAACCCTAGAATGTATCATTCTTACCTGCTATCACCACTAGAATGTTCAATTCCCCTAACCCTAAATGTATCATTCACCTAACCCTAGGATTTGATATCATTTCAACCTCTAGAATGTATATTCCTACCCTAGAATTTCCCTCACCTAGAATGGTACTTTCACTATTTCATTCCCCAAAACCCTAGAATGTAATCTTCCCTAACCCTCTAGAAGTGTAAATCCATCCTAACCCAGAATGTATCATTCCTAAACCACTAGAATGTATCATTCCCTAAGCCCTAGAATGTATCATTGCCCAACCCTAGAATGTATCATTCCCTAACCCTAGAGTATTCCTTACAGTGCATGCCCTCAAACCCTAGAATGTATTTTTCCAACTAAAGTTCACCTAACGAATGTACATCCCTACTAATTATTTCCTAACCCTAGAATGTATCAACTTGTCCTCGATTCACTAACCCTAGAATTATATCCAACTTAATGTTCGCCCTAACTTATCATTCCCCTAGACAATTATCATTCCTAAACTAATGCCCTACCGCAGGATCTCAAACCTAAATGATATCATTCCCATACTGTATCATCCTAACCCGAAGTATCCATACCTAGTCGTCATAAGTTTCCCAACCTAGAAGGTATCGCCTACCTTAATATCCATATCCAATAATTTCCCTATAGAATGTTATCATCTCCTAACCCTAGAATGTATCATTTTCCCTAACCCTAGAAGTATCATTTCCCTAACCTAAGAGTATCATTCCCATACCCTAGAATGTATCATTCCTAACCCTAAAGATCTATTATTCCCTAACCCTAGAATAGATTTCCATCAACCCTATAGAATGTATCATTCCCTATCCTAGAAATGTATCTTCCATACCCTAGAATGTCTCTTCACCTAACCCTAGAATGGTATAATCCTCCTAACCCTAAAGCTCATCATTTTCCCTAACCGTGAATTGGTAGCATTCCCTAACCTAGAATGTTATCATTCCCTAACCTAGAATGTAATCTCCACAAGCCATCCCTAACCCTAGACATGTATCTTTGCCTCAACCCTAGAATGTATCATTCCCTAACCCTGAAATTTGTCAATGAGTACATTCCTCCTAAGTATCTCCTAAACCCCTAGAATGTATCCCCTAACCCATTTCACCTAACCCTAGTTAAGTTTTCCCTGAATGTATCATTCCACAAACTCTGTACATTCCAAACCTAGAAGGTATCATTTCTCTAACCCTGAATATCATTTCCTAACCCTAGATGTATTATTCCTAACCCTAGAATGTATCTTCCCTAACCCTAGAATGTATCATTCACTAACCTAGAATGTATCATCCTAACCTAGAGTATCATCCCTACACCTACAATGTATCATTCCACTACCCTAGAATTATCATTCCTACCTGTGCCTTCTTCCTCAACCCTAGAATGTATCATTCCTAACCCTCTAAGTATCGTTAATTTTTGTACCCCTGAATTTATGGCTCTATTTCGTACCCCCGAAATATCATTCGGTACGCTCAATTAGCCCGTAACCCTTGAATGTAGATTGGCGCACCCGACAATTGCCTGATCATAAAGTAAGAGTGTTTTAATAAACAATGTTTTGGTGACATTGACATGTTCCCCCGACCATTTCCAGTGCCAAGCCATTGACAGGACTTAAACCCCACTTACCACGTAATATATACGGTATAATTGACCCTATATAAGTCGAGTGTACCTATTGTTTTAACCCTGGAACATGAGTAAAACATTATTTAATTCGCGGGTATAAAATAGGACATACAACTGCCCTCCTTATTCTGTATGTTCTGAGGCTTTAGTTGCCCTTTAAAAATGGACAGCAAAATCCCTTACAGTAAGTCCCCACAGTAATAGCCAATTCCAGTAATGGCTATTACTGATATGTGCTACGTATGGGAATTTTCTGCTGTCCATTTAAAGGGCAACTAAACCTCAAACATACAGAATCAGAAGGCAACAAATATACCCTCCTCCTGATTCTGTATTGTTTTAAAAAGAAGAGGCAGTAGTTGCCTTTAAAAGGAGAGAATCCCACACACTAACCCCCAATTCCTTGCCACTCCAGATGTTTGGAAACTACAACTCTCACATGCATGCTTTATTTGCTGGGAAGTTTGTAGTTTCCAACATCTTTTTTGGAAACACAAATCAATTATACATCAATTCAACAGCCATACTTCTCAAAATTACAATTTATATTTAAGAGTGCAACAGATATGGAACAAGCTAACGTCGCTGTTCCTGATTGGAATCTGATTCTGACGCAGATCTGATGGTTCCATCTGCTGAAAGTTCAAAACTCATTTTCAATGTATTCTTATTATTATTGATTTTAGCGCTGACAAATTCCATAGGGTTGTAACATTACACGGGTTTACATACAAACATCACATAAACCGAAACCCCGCCCCGAAGGAGCTTACAATCTAAGCTAGTTTATTTTGGTACCTAGGACCCTAATTTGGAATCGCGTGGAGCATTATCGTACACAGCCTTATCAATAATGTATGACCTACAGGCTTACGTATGGCACGTCCGTACAATTATACCAAACGTTTGTTATTACCTTATTCGCAAAAACTGATCGTTAAAGGCTATAAACCACCCACCTTTACAATATGGCCCATATAACCTATAGCAATTTCTTAAAGATTGTTGGGGGAAACGGAGGAAACCCACGGGGAGACAGACAAACCGCCTTGCAGATGTGTCCCAAGGGTGGCAGCGAACTCGTTTGTTGTCAATCAGCATTATATAACTGGGTCTCATTATAGCTTGCCGTTCCTTGTGTCGACCAGTCAGCCAATGTCCATAGTATCTCATAGGAATCACCCAGTAAAGTGATTGCCTAAAGGAGCTTTTTTTCATCAACGCGTCAATACCGTAATGCTACACAATCATGGTTATTCAATAAAAGTTCTTATCGTTTAAAATGGTGGCTAAATTTTTCCCCAACCAATCAGATGTAGCTTTCAAATGTTAAATAAGACATCTTGAATGGTTGGGGCAAAATTAGCACCATTTTAACATAATAACGTTTTATTGAATCTTCTTTCCCTGCTTGATTTGCTATTTTGGTGGAATACACAAGCAAGGCCCTCCCATATGTTGGAAAATGGCAACTTCCAGATTCCCAAAGATCACAAAGAAGAGGCCAGAGAAGCTGGAAGATGTGTCGTTTTTGAACATCTGGCCGGTTTACTCTCTGAAAAGTGGTTTGTACAACATTTGTGCTGAAAATCACACATTTTTATTACTTAGCTTTCCTTATTAGGCATTTCTCTACTTACTAAACATTGCTAGATAGGAAAATTAGTAATTTGGAGACCTTGGCCCTTTAAGAGCCCTCGTATAAACTTCCATCGTGGTAAGTTTTTTCCCTAAATTTATTAAAATCTTCACCAGACCTGTAACAATCTGCTGTTCCCGAGTAATTAGAATGATGGACAGTAAACCAAATGCTAGGATGAAAATAATGTTTGAAAAGCTAAAAGGACGTGTCATAAATCCATCAATTATAGCACAGACTCCAATGTAACAGTCTGAATTGGCCTCTGATTGTAGCTGTAAAATTCCGATGTTTATAATCCCTTGTGAAAATATAAAGTAGAGAGTTTTTAGATTGAGAACAATTCCAGCGCTAATATCAACCTGAGCACAAGGCAAATCATTTTCATCTTCATCCACAGAAGGGCAACCGCTTTAAAAGTTAGTCATTGGGTCATAAAAAGAACCAACAGGAGACAGGCACTGAGCCCGCAACTGGAGAAAAAAGCCATAGGTGATGCTAATTCAGGATAAAAAGTCATAACGAGTAAAGCAGTAAAACGATCCCGGAGAAGGAAAGAGGGCCATGAATGATCTGGTCAATGGGGTTCAAGATTTCCCCTCTTCATCCATATTGGAATTCACTGACATGATGAACACATTGTGATAAATCCTGAAATTGGATTCCACAATACCAATTGTCCTCGAGTATCATAACTTGATCTTGCTCAAAAAGGATCGTTCACACTCCTCTTCATCCGAAGACTGATCCTTGGTCCATGAATTTATACACAAGGTTTAACCCAAAACATAAATGCAAATGCCAGAGATACTTTCTCCTCCCATCCGAACCAGCAATTTAACATTTAAGTGGCGACAGAATGTGGATAAAACAAAAGCATCCCTGAGATAAACCACAGATAAATATGTAAAAACGTATTTAATTCTGCTGAAACTTTAGCATGAAAGCTAAAAATATAATGTGATAATATCCATCTGCATCCATTAATCTTCTGAATGATGGAACAGACAATTCCATTCGGTAAGACGGTTTTCGCAGATTTTTCAAAGGTTGAAATACAATATACCACTGGGAAGCCAACTAAAGGGACAACTCCACCCTCATAAGAACATCTTTTTAGAAAGAATGGCCTCTTAAAATATGTTGTATAGATCATAGGTTGTCCTATGAATCATTCTGTATGCCTGCTATGCCTTCTGGGATGCCTCTGAAACTTAGCACTTTAACGACCGGTACTTAACCTTGGCATGCTCAGACGAGTCAGACAGGGGATGAACATTCAGTCCATTGGCTGTGATGTCAACTTCAAATGCATAACTGACAGTGTTACTACCGTAATAACCAGGAATCAGAAACAGGGGAAAAGGCATTTGTGCAGGAGTTTCAGTTTAGACTTACACTTTCAGCAGATTTCCAACTATTACCGTTTAGGTTTCGGGGGGATTTCCTGTATGTAAGTGTCATTTTGGGGCTGGACTTCCCTTTAACAAATCAACATAATATCAATATTAACCGTGTATTAAGCTGGGGTGAACATTTTACCAATGCAGAGAAGCTTTAAATACATTTTTAAAAAAAAAATGTAACTTACCCACAAGTAACCAAACTAGGAACATTTTCAGGCATTTGGGTATAGTTTTTTTCTATACCAAAATTTTTTTTGGTTGCTGTTTAGTTACAAATGTTTGATCATTTTTTGTAGCACCAAATATCGGCACCAAGTGTTGTAACCGGATTTTCCATAAAATAGGTTAGTAATCAATCATTTTATTATGGTAAAGCGGGTGTAAATGGCAAAAAAAACACTGAGACCAAGGGGTGAACTACCAGGGAGCAGTGGGAACAGGGCGCACAAGGGCCCGGAGCCAAGGGGGGCCCCCATCTTCGTATTTTCCTATTACAAATATAGCCTCTCCCAAAAACCACTTGTTGGATGAGTCACAGATCGGGCCGCCTCATAGTTTTCTGGGGGGGGCCTCTTGATTCCTAGTTACGTCACTGGCTGACATTGTAGGGGGTGGAGCGTATGATAAACCAGGGGGAGTACCTCCTTGGCATTTACTGACCTTCAGCAATACTGGTGTTGTATAGATTTGTGATCCGGGCTTAGGGAATAATACATTCTAGGGTTAGGGAATGATACATTCTAGGGTTAGGGAATGATACATTCTAGGGTTAGGGAATGATACATTCTAGGGTTAGGGAATGATACATTCTAGGGTTAGGGAATGATACATTCTAGGGTTAGGGAATGATACATTCTAGGGTGGACGATACCATTGTTGAAAGATCTTTCAATGATCTTCCAATAATTTCCACATCGGACCAGTTAAAAAAAATGTTTGTCTGACCAGCCAATCCAATCGTACGACCTGTGGATTGTAAATCAGATTGTAGTGTCTATGGTCAACAATAAGTATGGATTATTATAGAGAGATCGCTCGTATTCATGATGGAAAAAAAGTATTAAAAAGGGATTATTAACAGGACTGTAATTCTGCTACCTGTACCACACCGCTTGTTCTTTCTCCCCGAACCGACCTGCACCCATTCAGACATAATGTGGTTAATTACCCATCAAGCACTGACACAGCTTAGAATGAGAGTCCTTTTTTCTACATGATGAAGTTAAGGTCCGTACACACATGCAATCCGGGGTCGACCCGCAAGCATGATGTGTATGAACGGATGTTTCGTCGACTATCGGCAAGTCTATGGGCTTGAAACAGGCCTGACCGAGTGTGCCCATACACTTTACCAGTACTAGGTGAAATGGGCGACATTACACATCCATGTTCAGGTCACATGTGTCGAAGTTAAACATGGAAAAGTGAATCTACTGTTACAAATAGAATATTGTATATGTTATAGGATATATATGTATGTAAGTATTCTATACACAATACACATTATGGAGTTGTATTAATTAATAAGTATTACCTGGTGACTAGGCTGGATCCTCACAAGATCCCCACAAGTCAGTGGTTTGTCCCACGGAAGACGGTCCCCCAGAAGTTCAGTGGTGTCCCGGAAGACGGGTTCCCAGAAGTTCAGCGACATCCCAGGAAGACAGTCCCCAAAAGTTCACGGGGGCCCATGGAAGACGATCCCCAAAAGGTTCACCGGCGTCCATGGAAGACGGTCCCCAGAAGTTCAGGCCATCCCACGGAAGACATTCCCCAGAAGTTCAGCGACATCCCAATGGAAGACGGTCCCCAAAGTTCACCGGGGTCTCATGGAAGACAGTCCCCAAAAGTTCACGGGGGTCCAATGGAAGACGGTCCCCACAAGTTCACGGCGTCATGGAAGACGGTCCCAAAAGTTCCACGGCGTCCCATGGGAAGACGGTCCCACAAAGTTTCACCGGCGTCCCACGGAAGACGGTCCCAGAAGTTCAGCGACATCCATGGAAGACGGTCCCCAGAAGTTCAGCGGCGTCCAACGGAGACATTCCCCAGAGGTTCAGCGACATCCCATGGAAGGACAGTCCCCAAAGTTCACGGGCCATCCCATGGAAGACGGTCCCCAGAAGTTAGCGGCATCCCAAGGAAGACCGTCCCCAGAAGTTCAGCGGTTTGTCCCATGGAAGATGATATCACAAAAGGGCCAGCAGCCCCCTTCACAGGCCCAGCAGGTAGCAGCCCTCACCTCAGGCAGCAAGCCCCCCCTCACAGGGTTCAGCAGCCCCCTCACAGGTTCAGCAGCCCCCCCCCCAGAGGCCCACACCTAACACAGCAGCCCCCCTCACAGGTTCAGCCCCCCCCAGAGGCACACCACCTACCCCAGCAGCCCCCCTCAAAGGTCCAGCAGCCCCCCCCCCCAGAGCCCACCACCTTACCCCAGCAGCCCAATCAGGTCCAGCAGCCACATGACGCAGAGCCAATAATGTACTTTTTTTTTCTCCAGTAGCCCTCCCCACCCCCATGAACCTGGAAATCCACCCTGAAACCCAACAGTAAGGGCACACTGGGCACAAGTCCCTACTCAATCGAGCATTCAGAGGCCGCAGCTATAGATTGCAGGAGTCACTAGGTGCCTGCAGGCAATGTCGGAGGATAAAGTGCAGTGTATGCGCAAAAAAAAAATATTTTAAGGACACTTAAAGAAGAAAAAAAATCTAAGGTGAAAATCTTATTCCATTTCCAGCTTTTCTAGTTACAAATCATTTATTAACCCAGCTTTAGCTTATCTCAGGGGGAAATGGCAGGGCCCTGCAGTTTTCATCACAAGGCACCATGTATGTAGATAACAGACTTAGCTGTAGCAAACAATGCCAGGTAGCAACAGCTAGAGCTAGCAAGATATTGTCTTGTATAAAGAGGGGAATAGATTCAAGAGAGAAAATATATTATTCTCCCTCTTTACAAGGCACTAGTAAGACCTCATTTGGAATATGCGGTGCAGTTTTGGAAATCCCATATAAAAAAGGGACATCTTGGAAATAGAAGCAGTTCAGAGAAGGGCAACTAAAAATAATAAAGGAGTGGAGGGGCTTGAATATGCAGGCAGATTGATTAGACAAGTTAGGGCTGTTTACATTGGAAAGGGCGACATTTGCGTGGAGATATGATCACTTTATAAAATATATTAATGGGCCATACAATAAACTCTTGGGTTCATTGTTCACTAATAGGTCATATCAGAGTGACACGTGGACATCCTTTAAGGTTGGAATGTGGTAATGGCAAGTTCATTGAATAGCTTTAAAGTGGGCTAGATACGTTCTAAAACTAAAAAAATTGAGAATTATGGTATTAATGCATATAGAATCTGGTTGATCCAGGTGATACTTCCGATTGCCGTTTGGAGTCAGGAAGGAATTTTTTCCCCCTTTTTAGCTGGGTTTTGCCTTCCTCTGGATCAACTGTTAGGTGGGTTAAAAAAAAAAAAAAAGGGAATAGGTGTGACTGGACGAATGTCTTTTCACTTAATTACTATGTACTATGTTACTATGTTAATATGTACAGAGCATCATAATGTGTGTCGTGCGTTTGCAACTGAATACATGCATGTAATAAAGGAGTATAATGAAACATTTATTACTGCTAAATAACGGTTAGTTTCATGGCAATGGAAGGGTGGGGTTGGAGGAAAAATCAGCATGACGATGCCTGGATAGACTGTGATAGACGGACGTTACAGCCCCTGTAACTATATGTGATAAGTCTCGAGACTGCGGAATGATGGCACAAATCCGAGTTGGGACGATTTGAAACTATTCAATAGTTCGAATAATATCGAAATAACTAGGCGTTCTCTAACTGAAATGGTAGTTCGTAACTCAGACATAACTCTTTATGCTTTCCTACACTAAATGTATCATTCCTACTAGATGTTCATTCCCTAACCTAAATTATATTCTTAACCTGTATAGAATGTATCATTCATAACCTTAGAATGTATCATTCCCTAACCTGAATTAATTAGATGATAGAGTAGAATTGTCTCATTCTAACCCTGAAATTGTATCATTCCCTAACCCTAGAATGTATCATTCCCTAACCTAGATGTATCATTCAACCCTAGAAATATCCCTAACCCTAGATGTATAATTCCCTAACCCTAGATTATCATTCCCTAACCTAGATGTATCATTCCCTAACCCTAGAAGTATATTCCTAACCTAGAATGTATTCCCCTAACCCTAGATGTTATCATTCCCTAACCCTAGAATATCATTCCCTAACCCTAGAATGTATCATTCCCTAACCCGAATGTATCATTCCAACCCTAGAATGTATCATTCCCTCAACCCTAGAATGTATCATTCCCTAACCCTAGAATGTATCATTCCATAACCCTAGAATGTATCATTCCCTAACCCTAGAATGTATCATTCCCTAACCCTAGAATGTATCATCCTTACCCTAAAAGATATTCCTAACCCTAGAATGTATCATTCCCTAACCCTAGAATGTATCATTCCCTAACCCTAGATAGAATGTATCATTCCCTAACCCTAGAATGTATCATTCCCTAACCATAGAATGTATCAGTCCCTAACCCTAGAATGTATCATTCCTAACCCTCGAAGTATCATCCCTAACCCTAGAATGTATCATTCCCTAACCCTAGAATGTATCATTCCCTAACCCATCGAATGTATCATTCCCTAACCAGAATGGATAATTCCCTAACCCTCAGAATGTGATCATTCCCTAACCCTAGAATGTATCTATCCCTAACTAGAATGTATCATTCCCTAACCCTAGAATGTATCATTCCCTAACCCTGAATGTATCATTCCCTAACCATAGAATGTATCATTTCCTAACCCAGAATGTATCATTCTAACCCTAGAATGTACATTCCCTAACCCTCGAATGTATCATTCCCTAACCCTAGAATGTATCATTCCTAACCCTGAATGTATCTTCCCCTAACCCTAGAATGTATCATTCCCTAACCCTAGAATGTATCATTCCCTAAACCCTAGAATGTATCATCCCTAACCCTCGAATGTTATCATTCCCTAACCCTAGAATGTATCATTCCCTAACCCTAGAATGTATCATTCCCTAACCCTAGAATGTTATCATTCCAACCCTGAATGTATCATTCCCTAACCCTAGAATGTATCATTACCTAACCTCGAATGTATCATTCCCAACCCTGATGTATCATTCCCTACCCTAGAATGTATCATTCCCTAACCTAGAATGTATCATTCCCAACCCTCGAATAGAATGATCATTCCCAACCCTAGAATGTATCATCCCTAACCGAAGTATCATCCCTAACCCTAGAATGTATCATTCCTAACCCTAGAAGTATCATTCCCTAACCCTAGAATGTAGATTTCCTCAACCCTAGAATGTATCATTCCCAACCCTAGAATGTATCATTCCTTTACCAAGAAGTATCATCCCTAACCCTAGAATGTATCATTCCCTAACCCTAAATGTATCATTCCCTAAACCCTAAATGTATCATTCCCTAACCCTAGAATGTATCATCCCTAACCCTAAAATGTATTATCCCAACCCTAGAATGTATCATTTCCTCAAACCCTAGAAGATCATTCCCTAACCCTAGAATGTATCATTCCCTAACCCTAGAATGTATCATTCCCTAACCCTAAAATGTTATCATTCCTAACCCTAGATATCATTCCAACTAGAATGTATCATTTCCTCAACCCTAGATAGAATGTATCATTCCCTAACCTAGAATGTATCATTCCTAACCTAGAATTATTTTTCCTCAACCCTAGAATGATCATTCCCTAAGCCTAGAATTTATCATTCCTAACCCTAGAATGTATCATTCCCTAACCCTAGAAGTATCCTTCCTAACTATATTGTTCATCAACCCTAGAATGTATCATTCCCTAACCCTAGAATGTATCATTCCCTAACCCTAGAATGATCATTCGCTAACCCTAAAAGTATCATTCCTAACCCTAGAATGTATCATTCTCAACCTAGAATGTATCATTCCCTAACCCTAGAATATATTTTTCCTAACCCTAGAATGTATCATTCCCAACCCTAGAATGTATCATCCCCTAACCCTAGAATGTATCATTCCCTAACCTAGAATGTATCATTCCTAACCCTAGAATGTATCATTCCCTAACCCTAGAATGTATCATTCCCTAACCCAAAATGTACATTCCCTAACCCTAGAATGTATCATTTCTCAACCCTAGAATGTATCATTCCCTACCCTAGAATATATTTTTCCTCAAACCTAGAATGTATCATTCCCTAACCCTAGAATGTACATCCCTAACCCTAGAATGTATTCATTCCCTAACCCTAGAATGTATCATTCCATAACCCTAGAATGTATCATTCCCTACCCTAGAAGTATCATTCCCTAACCCAAAAAATGTACCATTCCCTAACCCTAGAATGTATCATTCCTCAACCCTAGAATGTATCATTCCCTAAACCTAGAATGTATTTCCTCAACCCTAGAATGTATCATTCCCTACCTAGAATGTATCCTTCCTAACCTAGAATGTATCATTCCCTAACCCTAGAATGTATCTTCCCTAACCCTAAAATGTATCAGCTAACCCTAAAGTATCATTCCCTAACCCTAGAATGTATCATTCCCTAACCCTAGAATGTATCATTCCCTAACCCTAGAAGTATATTCTAACCCTAGAATGTATCAATTCCCTAACCCTAGAATGTATCTCCTAACCCTAGAATGTATCATTCCTAACCTAGAAGTATCATTCCCTAACCCTAGAATGTATTTTTCCTCAACCCTAGAATGTATCATTCCCTAAACTCAGAAGTATCATTCCCTAACCCTAGAATGTATCATTTCCTCAACCCTAGAATGTATCATTCCCTAACCCTAGAATGTATTTTTCCTCAACCCTAGAATGTATCATTCCCTAACCCTAGAATGTATCATTCCCTAACCCTAGAATGTATCATTCCCTAACCCTAGAATGTATCATCCCTAACCTAAAATGTATCTATCCCTAACCCTAGAAGTATCATTTCCCAAACCTAGAATTATAATTCCCTAAACCTAGAATGTATTTTTCCTCAACCCTAGAAGTATCTTTCCCTAACCCTAGAATGTATCATTCCCTAACCCTAGTGAATTTATCATTCCCCTAACCCTAGAATGTTCATTCCCAACCCTAGATGTTCATTCCCTAACCCTAGAATGTATCATCCCTAGCCTAGAATGTATCATTCCCTAACCCTAGAATGTATCTTCCCTAACCCTAGAATGTATCATCCTAACCCTAGAATGTATTTTCCTAAAATCCCTAGAAGTATCATTCCTAACCCTAGAATGTATTTTTCCTCACCCTAGAATGTATCATTTCCTAACCCTAGAATGTATCATCCCTAACCCTAGAATGTATCATTCCCTAACCCTAAAATGTTCATTCCCTAACCCAGAATGTATCATTCTCTAACCCTAGGAATGTATTTTTTATCACCCTTAGAAGGTATCATTCCCTAACCCTAGAATTGTATCTTCCCTAACCCTAGAAGTTCATTCCCTAACCTAGAATGTATCATTCCCTAACCCTTGAATGTATACATTCCCTAACCCTAGAATGTATTATCCCTAACCCTAGAATGTATTTTTCCTCAACCTAGAATGTATCATTCCCTAACCCTAGAATGGTATCATCCCTAACCCTAGAATGTATCATTCCCTACCCTAGAATGTATCAATTCCTAACACCTAGAAGTATTTTCTCAACCCTTGAATGTAATCATTCCCTAACCACTAGAATGTATTTTTTTCCTCACCCTAAGAATGTATCCTGCCCTAACCCTAGAATGTATTCTTCCCCTAACCCTAGATGGATCATTCCCTACCCCTAGAAGTATCATTCCCTAACCTAGATTATCATTCGCTAAACCCTAGAATGTATTGTCTCAACCCTAGAGTATCATTCCCGAACCCTAGAATTTATCATTCCCTAACCCTAGAAGTATCATTCCCTACAGCCTCTAAGATGTATCATTCCCTAGACCCTAGAATGTAATCATTCCTAACCCTAGATTATCATCCTAACCCTATAATGTATTTATTTCCTCAACCCTAGAATTCCATTCGCTAACCCTCGAAAGTATCGTTAATTTTTTTGTACCCTTGAATTTATGGCTCTATTTTCAGTACCCTCTTCGAAGTATCATTCGTTGACCCTCAAATTAGGCCGTAACCCTTGAATGTAGATTGCGCAAACCTACAATTGCCTGATCATAAAGTATAAGTTTTTTAACATGTTTTGGTGACATTGACCTGTCCCCAGACCATTTCCAGGGCCACAGCATTTACAGTAACTCCCAACTGTTTAAGACGTATATACTCGATTAATAATTGTGGACCCGAATATAAGTCGAGGTACCTATTTTTACCTGGAAAATGAGGTACAACATGAATTGAAGTCGAGGGTAGAAAATAGGACTACAACTACCTCCTTATTCCTGTATTGTTCTGAGGCTTTGTTGCCCTTAAATGGACAGCAAAATTCCCATAATACAGTGTCCCATCAGTAATACCAATCCAGTATGGCATTACTGTATGTGGACTACTGTAATGGGAATTCTGCTGTCCCATTTAAAGGGCAACTAAAGCCTCAACCATACAGAATCAGAAAGGCAACAATATAGACCATCCTCCTGATTCTGTATTTGTTTTAAGGCTTATTTGCCCTTAAAAAAGGAGAAGGAATCCCACACACTAACCCCCCAATTCCTGCCACCTCCAGATGTTTGGAAACTACAAACTCTCCGCATTCTTTAAGCTTTGCTTGGGATTGTGTTTCCAAACATCTTTTTTGGAACCTACATCCAATTCTCAAATTCAACAGCCATACTTCTCAAATGACAATTTATATTTTAGGTCAACAGATATGGAACAAGCTTAACGTCTCTGGTCTGATTGGAATCCTGATTCTGACGCAGATCGATGGTTCCCTCGACGGAACGTTCAAAACTCATTTTCAAATGTATTATTATTATTATTATGAATTTATAAGCGCTGACAATTCCATAGAGTTTTACAATTACACGGTTACCTCAATAAACCCCGCCCCGAAGAGCTTACAATCTAAGCCAGTTTTTATTTTTGTACCTAGGACCCTATTTGTAATCGTGGGAGCATTATCCGTAACACAGCATTATCAATTATGTATGAACCACAGGCTTAACTGTATGGCCACGGTCGTACAAGTTATAACCAACGTTTGTTAATTAACTATTCGCGAAACTGGATCGTTAAAGGCGATACCCCCCCTTACCAATAGGGCCCATATAACCTATCAGCATGTCCTTAAAGATGTGGGGGAAACGGAGGGAAACCCACGGAGAACATACAAACTCCTTGCAGATGTTGTCCAAGGGGGAATCGAACTCATTTGTTGTCAAATCAGCATTATATAACCTGTGTCCAGTATAGCTGGCATCCCTTGTGTCGACAGTCAGAAAATGTCCATAGTATCCTGCATAAGGAATCACCCAGTAAGTGATTGACTAAAAGGAGCTTTTCAAAACCGTCAATCCGGTCATTGAACGACACATGCGGGTTCAGTCACTAAAAGTTCTTACTTAATCGTTTAAAATGGTGCTATTTTTTGCCCCAACCATCAAAATGTTAGCTTTCCAAATGTTAAATAACATCGATTGTTTGTGGCAAAATTAGCACCATTTTAAACTATAAGAACTTTTTATTGAATCTTCCTGCTTGTTCTATTTGGGGATACACAATCCTGGCCCTCCAGATGTTTTTGAAAACTGCAACTTCCACATTCCCAAAGATTCACAAAAGATGCCAGAGCTGCTGGAAGATGTGTCCCGTTTTTTTGAACTCTGGCCGGGTTACTCTCTGAAAAGTAGGTTGGACACATTTTTGTGCATGAAATCACAACATTTTTATTTTACTTTAAATTTCCTATTAGCATTTCTCTACTTTAACTTTACTAAACATTGCTAGAAGAAAAATTAGTAAGTTTGGAGAACCTTGGCCTTACGAGCCCATCGTATAAACAGGTCTAGCGTGTAATTTTTTTACCCCTAAATTTATTTAAAATCTTCACACAGGACCTGTAACAATCTGCTGTTCCGAGGATTAGAAATGATGGACGTACAAATGCATAGGAGAAAAAATTGTAGAAAAATCTAAAGGAAGTGTCATATCCCTCATGATAGCAAGACCTCCAAGTTAAAAAGTCTGATTGGCCTCTGATGTAGTCTGTAAAATTCCTGATGTTTTTTAATCCACCTGTGAATATAAAGTAGAGAGTTGAGATGAGAAACAATTCCCACGCTAAATATCCAAATAGCAACCTGAGCACAGGGCAATCGATTTTCATCTTCATCCACATAAGGCACCCGGTCTTTTAAAGTTAGTCATTTTCATAAAAAAGAACAACAGAGACAGGCACTGAGCCAGCAAGACCTGGGAAAAAGCCAGAGGTGATGCTAATTCCCAGGATAAAATAGTCATAACGCAGTAAAAACGAGTAAAAGAGCCGGAGAAGGAAAGGGCCGGCATGATGATCTGACGTCAGTGGTTCAGATGTCCCGCTCTCCAAATTGGAAATTCACTGACATGCTTGAACACATTAGAGATAATCCTGAAATTGATTCACATACCAATGGCCTCGAGTATCAATACGTGATCTTTGCTCAAAAGGATCTTTCCAGCAAAATCCTCGTTCATCCGAAGACTGACCGTGTCAAGCTGATTTATACAACAAGGTTAACCCAAACATAAATGCAATGCAGAGATACTTTCTTCCCTTCCCATCTCAACCAGCAAATTTACATTTAGGGTGCGGACAGATGGGGGATCAACAAAGCATCCCCCCTGAGATAACACCAGCAGATAAATAATGTAACACGTATTTAATCTGCTGAAACTTACATGAAGCTAAAAATTAATCATGTTATAATCTGCAATCCATTAATCTTCTGAATGATGAACAGACAAGGTCCATTCGGAAGAACGGTTTTTCCGCAGATTTTCAAAAGGTTGAGAATACAATAGTAGCCCAATAAAGCCAAACTAAAGACAACTCCACCCTAGTAGAACATCTTTAGAAAGAATGGCCTCTTTAAAATATTTGATAGATCTAGTTTGTCCTATGAATTCATTACTGCTGCCTGCTATGCTTCTGGATGCCTCATGGAAACTGATCATTTAACGACCTGTAACTGGCCTGGCTGCTCAAAAGGCAGACAGGGATTAACATTCAGTCCCATTGGCTGTGAATGTCAACTGTCAATGCATAACTGACAGTTCCTAACTGGCAAGAACCAGGAACGAAACAAGGGGGAAACAGACATTGTGCGATTTCAGGTTTAGCTTACACCTTTCAGATTTCAAACTATTACCGTTTAGGGTTTTGGGGGGTGATTTACCTTTAGTTTAAGTTTTGCATTTTGGGCTGCTTTGCCTTTAACAATCAACATAATATCAATATTAACCGTGTATAAGCTGGTGAACATGTTACCATGCAGAGAAGTTTTAAATACTTTAAAATGTAACTTACCCCAAGTAACCAAACGAGGGAACATTTTCATGGCATTTGGTATAGTTTTTTTCTATACCAAAATTTTTTTTGCCGTTTGCTTTACAATGTTTGATCATTTTTGTAGCCCAAATAATCGGCACAGTGGTTTTAACCGGATTTTCATAAATAAGGTTATAATTTCATTTTATATGGTAAATCGGGTGTTGGCCAAATAAAAATGCCCGCCTTTTTGATTTTAAAAAAAAACACTGATACCAAGGGGTGTAACTAACCAGGGGAGCATTGGGAACAGGCGCACAAGGGTCCACAGGAGCCAAGGGGTCCCCCATCTTCTTAGTTTTGCTATTACAAATATAGCCTCCTCCCACAACCCTGTGATGAGTCACGATCGGGCCCCATCAATTTTTGGGCTGGTGGGGCCCTTGATTCCCTAGTTACGTCCTGGCTGACATGGTAGATGGAGCAGTAGAATAACCAGGGTGAGTCCCTTCCATTGACTGACATCATCAATACTGGTGTGGTATAGCTTTTGTGATCCGGGCCCATTCATCTTACTTAATTTGATAATATAAGAAAAATACCTAAAATGAACCCTATGTATTATAATTAATGTTGGGGAATTAAGCTTTGAAGTTCCCGTTCAACCAGGTCCATGGTATATCTGTAATATTCATTCATCCACAGGTCATTGTATAAGTCTGGAATTGGCATCCATCCAGTCATTGTATATATCTGTACTATTCATTCATGCCCTGTCATGGTATATCTGTATATTCAATATTTCATCAGGTCATGGATAGTTTTAATCTTCATTCATCCATGTCATTGGATAATCTGTAATCTTCTTCACATCCAGGTCCTGTAATCTGTATATTCATTTCATCCAGGGCATGTATATCTGTCACTTCATTCATCCAGGTCATTGGTATAATCTGTAAATATTCATCCATCCAGGTCATGTGTATACTTCTGTAATATTTCATTCATCCAGGTCATGGTCATTCTGTAATATTCTTCATTCCAGGTCATGGTAATATCTGTAATATTTCATCTCATCCAGGTCCTGGTATATCTGTAATAGCATTCTCCAGGTCATGTGATAATCTATAATATTCATCATCCAGGTCATGGGTATATCTGTAATATTCATTCATCCTATGTCATGGTATATCTGTAAGATTCATTCATCCAGGTCATGGTAATATCTTGTATGTTCATTCATCAGGTCATGGTATATCTGTAATATTCATCCAATCCAGGTCATGGTATATCGTTAATATCATCCAGCCAGGTCCATGGTGTATCTGTATATTCATCCATCCAGGTCATGGTATATATCTGTAATATTCATCATCCAGGTCATAGTGTAGCTGTATATTCATTCCCCCGGTCTGGTATATTTATAATATTCAATTCATCCAGGTCATGGGGATATCTGTAATCTTCTTCATCCTGTCATGTATATCTGTACTATCATTCATCCAGGTCATGGTATATCTGTATATTCATCCCATCCAGGTCATGGTATATCATCAATATCATCCATCAGGTCAAGGTGGCATATCTGAATATTCATTCATCAGGTCATGTATATCTGTAATATTCATTCATCCAGGTCACGGTGTATTCTGTAATATTCATTCATCCAGGTCAATGGTATATCTGTATATTCATTCCATCCATGTCATGGTATATCTGTAATATTCATTCATCCAGTTCATGGTATATCTGTATATTCATAGTCATCCAGGTCATGGTATATCTGTAATATTCATTCATCCAGGTGCAGGGTAATATCTGTAAATATTCATTCCTCCAGGTCATGGTACTATCTGTAATATTCTTCATCCAGGTTATGGTATATCTGTAATATTCATTCATCCAGGTCATGGTGGTATCTGTAATATTCATTCATCCAGGTCATGGTATATCTTTAATATCTTCTCAGGTCCATGGTAATTGTAATATTCCATCCATCCAGGTCGTGGTATAATCTGTAATATTCTCATCCGGTCATGGTAATATCTGTATCTTCATTCATCCAGGTCGTGTATATCTGTAATATTCATTCATCAGGTCTGGTATATCGTAATATTTATCATCCAGGCATGGATATCTGTAATATTCATTCATCCAGTTCATGTTATATCGTAAATCATCCATCCAGGTCACTGTATATCTGTAATATCATTCATCCAGGTCATGGTATTCTTAATATTCATTTCATCCAGGTCACGGTATATCTGGTAATATTCATTCATCCAGGTCATGGTATAATCTGTAAATGTCATTCATCCAGGTTCTGGTATATCTGTTAATTTTCATCCATCCAGTCATGGTTTAATAATCTGTCATTTCATTCATCCAGGTCACGTATATCTGTATCTTCATTCATCCCTTCATGGTATTCTTAATGTCATTCATCCATGTCATGGTATATCTGTAATTTTCATCCCTCCAGGTCATGGTATATCTGTGAATATTCATCCATCCAAGTCAACGTATATTCTGTACATATTCATTTCATCCAGGTCATGGTATCTGTAATATTCATCCATCCAGTCATGGGTATATCGTAATATTCCTCCATCCAGGTCCTGGTATATCTGTAAATCATCCTCCAGTCAGGGTAATCTGTAATATTCCCTCCAGTGGCATGTATATCTGTAATATGTGTACACCCGCTGTAAACTTCCGTTCTTGCCTAAGTTTAATTCTTTGTAAAAATGAAACCTTATAACCAAATCCCAAAATATGTCCTTAAATTCCAAATATAGACATTTTTTTAGATTAACTAATTGAATACAACAGATATACCATGACCTGGATGAATGAGAACCTTCACAAGCATACATTGAGTTTGTGGAGGAGATTCGAATTATAGCTGTGGTTCAGGTAGAATCCATCCCAACATAGCTCCTCATCCATTTACTTCATTCAATATGGAGTCCCCATCCCATTATAAAGGATTTGCGGGTTGGTCATTGAGACATTTCCTTCTGTAAGTGAAGTCCTCTTATTTGTTTAAAAGTAAGGGTTTCCTATATGAGGAATTCGAGGAGGAGAGGTAATCACACGTGTTTTCTTGTTGTGGTGACATTTTTCTTTTAACTACACAGATGAAGCCTTCTAGACCTGGGTAATCCATATGGGTCCATTACAGTACAGTGTTTTTGCGATTTTGCACATGCACTCTGCTGGACGGGTGCAGTACGATCCCGAAACGTTTTTTTTGTTGACCAGCACTAACAACCATGTTTTTGCGCTGCGTTAAAAGAAACGCCCAGTATGAAAAAGCCTTAGCAGTAATAAGTTCTTTTTGCTGCCATCTTTTAAGCTCTAATCTTATAACCTTATAGTGCAATCTGCTCACTGACAGACGTAAGAGTTTTTGCACACATATTTCAACAGAGCAGAACTGATTCCCATCAGTAGGTGAGGCTCAGTTTATTGAATGTCTCCTATACTGACTTTTCTCCAGGGACCCAAATTCCCAAACACTACTAACACAAAACGCCTATGGAATAGAATCAATCCTCAATAATCACAGCCATCAACCAATAAGTAAATGAATCTTATTAATGCCTAAACAAAGGTAAAGTAAAAGGTACCTCTGCCTTATAGAATCTACGATACAAAGATAATTAAGTTTCGTCAGCTCTATGCCAATGTCTAACTAATAAAAAAGATATTGGAGACTAATAGATATAAATATCCTCACTTATCATTTATCTAACATTAAACCAACAGTATAAAAACAAGCCTTAAGGGCTAGCCACGCTAGCGGTTTTTTGCGATTTGCGTGCATCGTTTGCCCATTCGATTTTTTTTTTTGAATGGAAATCACGGGAGTACAGAAAATTTGCTATTCCACTGCATTGCGATTTTCATCATCTGTTCTGTTTTTGTAATGCATGCGCTGCATTTTATTGCGCAATACATGCTTTATCCGATGGAAACATTGGTAGATCACATGCCAACACCAAACGCCCGAACTAGCACACCCACCCCACAACGGTTAAAGAACATTTTAGTGTTGCCTCAACCTAAGTCTTGGTACACACCAGCAGATAATTCTTGCCAACTGACCGTGTGCCGTGTATCCATCCGGTCGGCCTTAAATTCTGATGGTACTGGTGCCTGCCGCGACCCAACTCTGTCAGTCGAGCAAATTAACAGTCATTTTGTCTTGGCTGAGCGCTCACTCACCGCAAACTCTCGGTCTGGAAAATTAATAGCCCATTTTTACCCAGCGTAAAAACCGGGACATTAAATAAGGTGTTAAGGTGGTGCTAATTTTTTCCCGCAACCACTCAATCTTCTTTTAGGTTTTGAAGCTAACACTGATTGGTTTGGAGCAAAATTGCACCACCTTAACAATAAGAACTATATTAAATTATCCCTGTAAGAAGGCACAGAATAAACCATAAATAATAACACACTATATACACCCACCTAAGTAAAACCCTGAGCACAGGTATAACTCATAATAAATACATATACTGAATTTCGGATGAGCTCTACTAATTCTAATAAAATCCATAATCTATGTATTGATTCGGGATATCCACTCCAATATTCACAGTTACATGTAATCCGGACTGGCTTGTGAGGTCCCTTACAATTTAAAGTTCATATGTGTTTACAGATACAGCTGTATAGGTAAACCGCATACAGGTAAAGGTTTCCATACTTGGTTCGTAACCACCGATTGTCCCCCGCAACATTCAATCAATTTTCCAGATCTTCTTCCAATCTTGAGGTCCCTCCGCCCCCCATATCATTTTGGTGATCGTATGTCCGGACGGCAAAGAAGATGTGAAAGGCGGTTCCGAATATTGATTGAATGTGGCAGATCAGTCGAAGGGTAAGTACTAACGTTTGGGGCACCTTAAGGTAAGTTTGACCATCCAATCGTATAGATCAATGTGTTCCACATCCTTAAATGTTCATTGAATATCACCTGAACCTGGGAATAAAAGTCCTCCTTATGACCTCTTATACACCCGCCTCTGAGAAAGTCTCTCCCTTGTCTAAAGAAACTGGATGAAATCAGAATTGATTAGTCCCTAGGCTCAACTAAGTGCAAAATAATATACAAAAAATAGAGGTGGTGCTCCCTCGTAAACAAGGCAATCTATGAGTGAGCCCTGTGAATATCCGATACATGCGTAGCTCTCATAGTGACTAACTTTTACAACATTTTTACTCCTGTCGGTACCCTGTACAGAAGAACCTATTATGGTTTTATATTTTTTTGGGTCCCAAGGGATGTGAGGGCTTATAGAGGGGTCTATTGGGTCCATCCTTACAAATTTGAATATAGTCCCTAATGCAAATCCCATTGATAGTTCCAATTATCGGCCCACCCGCCCAACAGTTCAGTGTAATTGGTTAATCGGACCAAAATTGGACTAATGGTTGATGGACTGGTGTCAGAAAATCAGAGCGAACTGTCTTCTGTGGGGGCTTACTTTTGCTGCAAACCGACATTCCTTTGTCCTGGTCGACTGGTTGCAAGTGTTGATCGTCATGACGAGTTCATTTCGTTCCACTTTGGCACTCCATAAAAGGTCCAAATTATCGAACTTGTAATTCTGCGTGGGAGTGTCGAGAAAGGTAAGATTAAACGAACGTGGGTGTTGTGGGGCAAGCCAACAAGGCATGTCTTTTCTAAATCTGTGGGGGAAAGAAAATGCAAACACATATTGCAAATTTAGGAACTTAAAAACTTTTGAGGTGCTGGCCCGTTCCCCTACCTTCAGCTAACTGAAGCCCCCATGACCCCGATTGTTGCCCCAAACCTCAGCCTTTCGTCCAACTGCAAATAGAGGTAAATTTTTCCCTTTCCACTGGCATTTGGAAGGCTTGTAACAGACCACTAATATTTACGACTCACCTTCTAGCTTCCCATTCACGCTCCACCCATAGTATTTCAGCTCTATCGTTTAAAACCCGCCAGCTATTCAATCTTTAGCGTTAGCTTAAAAGAATTGTACACTAAAAAATTACTTAAAATTACTTTGCCACATTTCAATCTATAATAAATCATGTAACCAGCACTTACTCTGATGTGGTTGTGTTGCTGCATTCCCCCCACCCTCTGCCCACTAATCTGTCGCTGTGAAGGCAAGCATGCTCCAGTAATCTCTATGAAGCAGGCATTGAGAGAGGGAAATTCCACCATGAATTTCACGTACCAACTGTCCCCTTTCCAGCTAACAGTAAACTATAAAGATTTGTTAATGATACACTTGATTGTACCGCTGAAAGTGTAAGATGGCGTCAGACTGGATAATCTAGGGGGGACAATGGACCATTCAAAAAAACAAAAAATTCCAGTGTACACATCCTTTTTATTTTTTTTATTTTTGTGTTTAACATACATCATACCCCCCCCCCCCCCCACCACCACCACCACCACCACACCTGAACACTACCATCTTTCTTATTACTCTATCAGTCTAAACAAGGAGTAACTCCTTAAAATGAACTGCCCGGCTATGTGAATCATCTTATATCCATGTTTCTGCTATACAGATCACTTTTAACTGTCCTTTTAAAAGCTACAGTTCTATTTCCCCAGTTTTGACAACTAACATCGTGCATCAGTTTAAACTGAGAGGAAAGTAATGGTTTGGGTTTATTATAAAAATAATAAAACACAAAACAGTATTCAGAACATTCTCAGGGTGAGCCAACACGTGCTCCTATGTCTGCTCCTAATTGGCACACTGCTCCTATTCTGGAGTTTACTGCACCCTAACCGATGCTATTCAGTTAGCTTGACCTACAACCTTCATTGCCAGCTGCTGCATGGCTAATGCGGCAGTTAACTGTGCATCTACCACAAGCTTACAACCCGAAAGCAGCAGTATCTTCTTGGCACTTATACTAAACAACCAGATATCTTAAAAGTAGTTAAATAGATACTGGGAGCACCGAGATCCATTATCTTGCATATATCATCGCAGACCGGTTTGTTTTTGCTCTATTACTGAAGAATTACGGATTGCCTTTTTTTTTTAATAAAAAGACAGAGGTTCAGCCTGCATTAAGAGTAACAGATGTCCGACTTTCGCAAAATCCCGGTCCGCTCGGAAAAAAATTCGAAAATCCGCGAGCGGACCCATTAAAAACCCATTAAAGAAAAAATTCGAAATAATGGTGAAATCTTCGTATTTCGAAATTACGGCAATCTCCCTTTACTCAAAATTTTACGGCTGTAAATTTAGAAATGCGACATTAAGTACAGCATAACGATTGGCTCTGGGTGCTACAGGGTTAAAAGCCGATATTGTCTCCCTGCGATATCGGTAATGTCCAAAATTTCTGACTTGAAAAGTCTAGCGATAATGATAACACAGAAAGAAATCGCCAGCGCTCGGTTGAACCCACGCGGTGTTGTGACCAGCTGCTAGAAGTACCGATAGTGCCCAATCTCGGCCTAACCCACATTCCTGGAGTTGGACCAGCTTCTAGAAGTCACCTAGTGCCAATGCCTCGGCCTCACCCACATTCTGGAGTTGACCAGCTCTATAATTCCATATGGCCAATGCTCGGCCTACCCCCACATTCGGAGTTGACCCAGCTGCTGAAGTACCTAGTGCCACCGCTCGTCCTACCCACATTCTGGAGTGACCCATCTTGCTATAAAGTACCATAGTGCCAACGCTCGGCCCTAAACCCACATTCTTGGAGTTGACCAGCTGCTAGAAGTCATAAGTGGCCAACGCTCGCCTAACCCACATTCTGCCAGTTGACCAGCTGCTAGAAGTACCATAGTGCCAATCTCGGCCTAACCCACATTCCTGGAGTTGACCACTGCTAGAAGCTACCCATAGTGGCCAACGCTCGGCCAACCCACATCTTGAGTTTACCACGGCTAGAAGTACCATAGTGCCAGGCTCGGCCTAACCCACATTCTGGAGTTTGACCAGCTGCTAGAAGTACCATAGTGCCAATGCTCGGCCTACCCACCTTCTGGAGTTGACCACTGCTAGAAGGACCATCTGCCAATGCTCGGGCCTAACCCACATTCTGGAGCTGACCATCTGCTAAAGTAACCAGAGTGCCACGCTCGCCTAACCCACATTCTGGAAGTTGACCAGCTGGCTAAAGTACCATAATGAACCTTCGGCCTAACCCACATTCTGGAGTTGACCAGCTGCTAAAGTACCATAGTGCCAACGCTCGGCTTACCCACTTCTAGATCATTGACCAGCCTGCTAGAAGTCCATATGCCAACGCTCTGCCGTAACCCACATTCTGGAGTTGACGGCAGCTGCTATAAGTACCATAGTGCCAATGCTCTCACTAACCCCCTTTCTGGGATGACCAGACTCTATAGTTACCATAGTGCCAACGCTCGGCCTAACCCACATTCTGGAGTTGACCAGCTGCTATAAGTAACATAGTGCCAACGCTCGGCGCGGCCTAACCCACATTCTGGAGTTGACCTGCTGCTAGAAGACCAAATAGTGCCAACGCCGGCCTAACCACAGTCTGGAGTTGACCGCTGCTAAAGTAACCTATAAGCGTCAACCGCTCGTCCTAACCCACATTCTGGAGTTTTGACCAGCTGCAGAAGTTACCATATGAGCCCATCTCCGGCCTAACCACATTCGCTGGATTGCCCAGCTGCTAAATACCATAGTGTCCCAACGCTCGCCTACCCACATTCTGGAGTTACTCACTTCTAAAGTACCATAGAGTGCCAACGCTCGGCCTAACCCACATTCTGGGAGTTGACCAGCTGCTAGAAAGTACCATAGTGCCCAACGCTACGGCTAACCCACATTCTGGAGTTTGAACCAGCTGCTAGCCAGTACCATATGCCAATGCTCCGGCCTAACCACATTCTGGAGTTGACCAGCTGCTAGAGTTACCATAGTGCCCATGCTCGTCCTAACCCCAATTCTGGAGTTTGACCAGCTGCTTAGAAGTACGCATAGTGCCAATGCTCATCTAACCAAATTCTGGAGTTGAAACCTGCTGCTAGAAGTACCATAGTGCCAATGCTCGGCCTAATCCACATTCTGGAGGTTGACCAGCTTCTATAGTACCATAGTCCAATCTCGGCCTAAACCCACCTCTGGATTTGAACCAGCTGCTGCTAGAAGTACCCTAGTGCCATGCTCGCCTAACCCACATTCTGGAGTTGAGACATCTGCTAGAAGTACCATGTGCAATGCTCGGCCTAACCCACGATTCTGGAGTTGACCAGCGCTAGAAGTACCATAGTCCATTCTCTGGCTAACCCACATTCTGGAGTTTGACCAGCTGCTAGAATTACCATCGTGCCAAACGCTCGGCCCTAACCCCATGCTGGAGTTGACCAGCTGCTATAAGTTACCATAGTGAAAACGCTCGCTAACCCACATTCTGGAGTTGACCAGCTTCTAGCAGTATCATATATGCCAACCTCGGCCTTACCCACATTCTGGATTTTGACGCAGCTGCTAGAAGTTACCATAGTGCCACCGCTCGTCTAACCCACATTCTGAGTTGACCAGCCCGCTATAAGTACCATATTGCCAATGCCTCGCCTAACCCACATTCTGGAGTTGACCAGCTGCTTAGAAGTACCATAGTGCCAACGCTCGCCTAACCCAATTCTGGGAGTTGACCTAGCTGCTATAAGTCCCCCATAGTGCCAACGCTCGGCCTAACCCACATTCTGGAGTTGACCAGCTGCTAGAAGATACCAATAGTGCCAATGCTCGCCTAACCCCATTCTGAGTTGAACCAGCCTGCTAGAATTACCATATGCAAACGCTCGTCCTAACCCACATTCTGGAGTTGACCAGCTTGCTAAATTACCATAGTTGCCACATGCTCGGCCTAAACCCCCATTCTGAGTTTTGACCAGCTGCTAGAATACCTAGTGCCAACGCTCGGCCAACCCACATTCTGAGTTGACCATCTGCTAGAAAGAACCATGTGCCAACCGCTCGGCCCTAACCAAAATTCTGGAGTTGACCAGCTTCTAGAAGTACCAAATAGGTGCCACGCGCTGCCTAAACCCACATTCTGGAGTGACCACTGCCTATAGATACCATAGTGCCAATAGCCTTCGGCCTAACCCGCCACTTCTGGAGTTGACCAGCTTCTAGAAGTAC
The DNA here is from genome assembly GCA_019447015.1 of Hymenochirus boettgeri. Classification (NCBI taxonomy): domain Eukaryota; kingdom Metazoa; phylum Chordata; class Amphibia; order Anura; family Pipidae; genus Hymenochirus; species Hymenochirus boettgeri. Next base: position 44,336 of record JAACNH010000725.1, read on the forward strand.
CATAGTGGCCAATTGAGCTCGGCCTAACCCACATTCTGGAGTTGACCACTTCTAGATTACCATAGTGCCAACGCTACCGGCCTAACCCACATACTGAGTTGACCAGCTGCTCGAAGTACCATAGTTCCAACGCTCATCGGCCTAACCCACCTTCTGGAGTTTGACCCAGCTTCTAGAATACGATAGTGCCAACGCTCGCCCCTAACCCACTTCGGGAGCTGACCAGCTGCTAGAAGTACATAGTGCCAATGCCGCGGCCTACCCCACATTCTGGAGTCTTGACCACTTCTGGAAGTACTCATAATGCCAACGCTCGGCCCCCTAACCCACATTCTGGAGTTACCAGCTCTAGAAGGTACCCATAGTGCCAACGCTCGGCCTAACCCCTTCTGCAGTTGACCAGCTGCTAGAAGTACCATAGTGCCCAACCTCGGCCTAACCCACATTCTGGAGTTGACCAGCTGTCTAGAAGTACCCATAGTGGTGCCAATGCTACGGCCTAACCACATTCTGATTTGACCATCTTCTAGAAGTCCCAAGTGCCAATGCTCGGCCTATACCTACATTCTGGGAGTTGGACCACTGCCTAAAAGTCCATAGTGCCATGCTTGGCCTAACCGCCATTCTGGAATTTGACCATCTGCTAAGAAGTACCATAGTGCCAACGCTCTTCTAACCCACCCCCTTCTGGAGTTGACCACTCTAGAAGTACCATATTGCCAAACGCTCGGGCTAACCCCCATTCTGGATTTGACCAGCTGCTATAAGTAACCCCATTAGTGAAAACGTTGGCCTAAACCCCACTTCTGGAGTTGACCAGCTGCTAGAAGTACCAAGTGCCAAGCTCGCCTAACCCCATTCTTGAGTTGACCAGCTGCTAGCTACCATAGTGCCAATGCTTCGTCCTAACCCACATTCTGGAGTTGACCATCTGCTAGAAGTAACCATAGTGCAACTCTCGGCTACCCACATTTCTGGCAGTTGACCACTGCTAGAAGTTACCATATGCCAATGCTCGGCCGTAACCCACAATTCTTGAGTGACGCAGCTTCATAAGTCCCTAGTGCCAACGCCCGGCCTAAACCCACATTCTGGAGTTGACCCAGCTGCTAGAATTACCAATAGTGCCAACGCTCGGCCTAACCCCATTCTGGATTGACCAGCCTCTAGAAGTACCATCGTGCCAACGCTCCGGCCTAACCCACATTCTGGAGTTGACCAGCTGCTAGAAGTAACCATCAGTGCGCAACGCTCGGCCTAACCCACATTCTGGAGTTGACCTCTTCTAGAATTACCATAGTGCCACCGCTCAAGCCTAACCCACATTCTGGATTGACCAGCTGCTAGAAGTACCATAGTGCCAATGCTCATCCTACCCACATTCCTGGATTTGACCACTGCCAGAGTACCATAGTGCCACGCCGCTCGCCTAACCCACATTCTGAGTTGACCGCTGCTATAAAGTCCCCTAATGCCAACGTCGTGGCCTCAACCACAATTCTGGAGTTGACCCAGCTGCTAAAGAAGTACCATAGTGCCAAATGCTCGGCCTATCCCACATCTGGAGTTGACCAGCTGCTAGAAGTACCATAGTGCCACGCTCGTCGCTAACCCACATCTTTAGTTGCACCAGCTGCTTATAAAGTACCATAGTGAGTGCCACTTCTCGGCCTAACCCAACAGTCTGGAGTTGACCAGCTCAGAAGTACATAGTGCCACGCTCGGCCTAACCCACATTCCTGGGAAGGTACCCTCTGCTAAGTACCATAAGGTGGCCACGTTCGGCCTAAACCAAAATTCTGGAGTTGACCGCTTCTAGAAGTACCATAGTGCCAACTGTCCACCGCTCGGCCTAACCCACATTCTGGAGTTTGACCAGCTGCTAGAGTACCATAGTGGCCATGCTCGGCCTAACCCACATCGGAGTTGACCAGCTGCTAGAAGTACCATAGTGCCAATGCTCGGCCTAACCCCACATTCTGGAGTTACCAGCTTCTAGAAGTACATAGTGCCAACGCTCGGCCTAACCCCATTCTGGAGTGACCAGCTGCTAGAAGTACCATAGTCCAACGCTCGGCCTAAAAACCCCATTCTGGCTGTACCAGCTTCTAGAAGCAACATAGTGCCAACGCTCGCCTAACCACATTCTGTAGCTGACCACTGCTAAAGTACCAATATTGCCAATGCTCTGCCTAACCCACATTCGGGAGTTGACCAGCTCTGGAAGTACCATAGTGCCAACGCCTCGACCTAAATCCCACATTCTGGAGTTTACCACTGCTCCGAAGTACGGCATAGTTCCCCTACGTGTTCGGGCCTAACCCACATTCTGCAGTTGACCAGCTGCTAGAAGTACCTATTGGCCAACGCTCTGCCTAACCCACATTCTGGAGTTGACCGCTGCTAGAAGTACCATAGTGCCAATGCTTGGCCTAACCCACATTCTGGATTTGACAGCTGCTAGAATTAACCGAAGTGCCAATGCTCGGCCTAACCTAACATTCTGGAGTTGACCAGCGCTAAAAGACATAGTGCCAATGCTGGCCTAACCCACATTCTGGATTTGACCAGCTGCTAGAAGTACCATAGTGCCAATGCTCGCCTAACCCCATTCTGTAGTTGACCATCTGCTAGAAGTACCATATGCCAACGCTCGCCTAACCACATTCCTTGATGTGAACCACGGCTATAATACCATAGTGAAAACGCTCGTAGCCCCTAAACCCCCATCTGGAGTTGACCAGCTTCGAAGAAGCACCATATTGCCAACGCTCTGCCCGAACGCCACATTCTGGAGCTGACCAGCTGCTAGAAGTACCATATTGCCAATTCTCGGCCTAACCTAACCCACATTCTGGAGTTGACCAGCTGCTGGAAGTACCATAGTGCCAACGCTCGCTACCCACATTCTGGAGTTTACAGCTGCTAGAGAGTACCATAGTGCAACGCTCGGCCTACCCACATCTGCCGTTTTGCCACTGCTAGAATACCATAGTGCCAACGCTCCGGCTAACCCACATTCTGAGTTGCCAGCTGCTAGAAGTACCATAGTGCCAATGCTCGGCCTAACCCACATTCTGGAGTTGAACCACTGGCTAGAAGTATCCATATGTGCCAATGCTCGGCCTACCCACAATTCTGGAGTGAAAAGCTGCTAGAAGTACCATAGTGCCAACGCTCGGCCTTTAGCCCAATTCGGAGTGACCACTTCTAGAAGTACCATAGTGCCAATGCTCGGCATACCCACATTCTGGAGTTGACCAGCTGCTAGAAGTACCATAGTGCCAATGCTCGTCCTAACCCCATTCGGAGTGACCAGTCTGCTAAAGTACCATATCCAAATGCCTCGGCCTAACCCACATTCTGGAGTTGACCCGCTGCTAAGTCCATAGTGCCAACGCTAACGGCCTAACCCACATTCTGTAGTTTACCAGCTGCTAGAAAGTACCCTAGTTGCCAACGCCTACGCTCGGCCTAACCCACATTCTGGAGTTGACCACTCTAGAAGTACCATAAGTGGGCCATGATCGGCCTAAACCCACATTCTGGAGTTGACCAGCTGCTAGAAGTACCCATAGTGCCAACGCTCGGCCCTACCCACATTCTGGATTGGACCAGCTTGGCTAGAAGTACCATAGTGCCCAACGCTCTGGCCTAACCCCCCATTCTGGAATTGACCGCTGCTGAAGGTACCTAGTGCCCAACGCTCTGGCCTAACCCACATTCGGAGTTGACCGGCTACTCTAGAAGTACCATATTGCCAACGCTCGGTCCTAACCCACATCTGGAGTTTGACCACTACTAGAATACATAGTGCAACGCTCGGCCTAACCCCACAGTCTTGAATTGACCAGCTGCTAGAAGTACCATAGTGCCAACGCTCTCGGCCCCTAACCTCACATCTGGAATTTGGGACCAGCTGCTAGAAGTCCATAGTGCCAACGCTCGGCTAACCCACATTCTGGAATTGACCAGTCTGCTAGAAGACCATGTGGGCAAACGCTCGGCCTAACCCACATTCTGGATTTGACCAGCTACTACTAAATAAACCATGTGCCAACCTCGCCTAACCCACATTTCTGGAGTGAACCAGCACTAGAAGTACCAAGTGCCAATGCTCGGCCTAACCAACATTCTGAGTTTGACCAGCTGCTATAAGTACCATAGTGCCAATGCTCGGGCCCCTAACCCACATTCTTGAGTTGACCATGCTGCTGAATACCATAGTGCCAATGCGTCGGCCTAACCCACATTCTGGATTTTGACCAGCTGCTAGAACGTACCTAGTGCCAATGCTCGCTAACGCCAATTCTGGAGTGACCAGCTGCTAGAAGTTACCATAATAGTGCCATGCTAGTCCTAACCCACATCTGGGTTGACCAGCTGCTAAAGTACCATAGTGCCAATGCTCGTCCTAACCCACATTCCTGAGTTGAGCACTGCTAGAAGTACCATAGTGCCAATGCTCGGCCTACCCACATGCTGGATTGACAGCTGCTATAAGTTCCATAGTGCCAATGCTCGGCATAACCCAACCCACATTCTGGAGTTGGACCAGCTTCTAGAAGACCATGTGCCAATGCTCTCCTAACCCACATTCTGGAGTTGACCACTGCTAGAAGTACCGCATAGTGCCAATGCTCCGGCCCTAACGCCACATTCTGGATTTGACCAGCTGCTAGAGGTACCATAGTGCCACCGCTGCGGCCTAACCCACATTCTGGAGTTTCCAGCTCGAGAAGTACCATAGTGCCAACGCTCGGCCTAACCACATTCTGAGTGACCAGCTGCTAGAAGTACCGATAGTGCCAATGCCTCGGCCTATAACCCCCACATTCTGGAGTTGTACCAGCTGCTGAGAAGTACCATAGTGCCAATGCTCGGCCTAACCCGACATTCTTCTGGAGTTTGACCAGCTGCTAGAAAGTACCATAGTGCCAACGCTCGGCCTAACCCACATTCTGAATTGACCGCTGCTAAGAAGTACCATAGTTGCCACGCTCGGCCTAACCCACATTCCCTGAGAGTTACCCGGCTACTAGAAGTTAACCATAAGTGCCAACGCTCGCTAACCCACATTCTGGAGTTGACCCAGCTCTAGAATACCATAGTGCCAACGCTCGGCCCTAAAAACCACATTCTGGATTGCCAGCTGCCTAGACGTACCATAGTGCCAACGCTCGGTCCTAACCCACATTCTGGAATTGACCATCTGCTAGCAGTACCATAGTGCCAACGCTCGGCCTAACCACACATTCTGGAATTGACCACTGCTAGAAGTACCATAGTTCCCAACGCTCGTCCTAACCCACATCTGGAGTTGACCAGCTACTAGAAGTACCATATGCCAACGCTCGGCCTAACCCACATTCGGGAGTTGACCAGCTACTAGAAGTACCCATAGTGGCCAATGCTTGGCCTAACCCCACATTCTGGAGTTGACCAGCTCTGATAAGTACCATATTTTCCCAATGCTCGCCTAAACCCCATTCTGGCGTTGTACCAGCTGCTAGAAATACCATAGTGGCAAATCTCGGCCTAACCACATTCTGGAGTTGACCAGCCTGCTATATTCAAGTACCATAGTGCCAATGCTCTGCCTAACCCACATTCTGTATTGTCCACTGCTAGAAGTACCATATGCCAATGCTAGTCCTAACCCACATTCTGGAGTTGACGCAGCTGCTAGAAGTACCATATTGCCAATGCGCGGCCTAACCCCCATTCTGAGTTGACCAGCTTCTAGAAGTCCATAGTGCCAATGCCCTCGGCCCCCTCGGCCTAACCCACCATTCTGGAGTTGCCAGCTGCTAAGAAGTACCATAGGGCCACCCGCTCGGCCTAACCCCATTCTGATTTGACAATATCTAGAAGTACCATATTGCCAACCGCTCGAGCCTAACCCACATTCTGGAGTTTTGACTCAGCTTCTAGAAGTCACCATAGTGCCAATGCTTGATGCTCGGCTAACCCCATTCTGGAGTGTAAACCAGCTTGCTAGAAGAACATAGTCCAATGCTAGTTCCTAACCACATTCTGGAGTTGACCAGCTCTGAAGTACCATAGTGCAATGCTCGACCTTAACGCCACATGCTGGAGTGTACCGCTGCTAGAAGTACATAGTGCCAATGCTATCCCTAACCCACATTCTGAGTTGGACCAGCTGCTAGAATACCATAGGCCAATGTCCTCGCCTAACCCACTTCTGGAGTTGACCAGCTGCTAGAGTACCAACATAGTGCCAAGCCTCTTCCTAACCCACATTCTGGAGTTGACCAGCTGCTAAAGTCATAGTGCCAACGCTCGGCCTAACCCCATTCTGTGAGTTGTCAAGATGCTAGAAGTACCATAGTTGCCAACGCTCGGCCTACCCCACATTCTGAGTTGACCACTGCTAGATTACCAATGCCAACGCTCGGCCCTAAACCCACATTCTGGAGTTTGACACACTGCTAAAGTCCATAAGTGCCAACTTCGCCTATCCCACCATCTGGAGTTGACCGTGCTAATAACCATAGTGCCACCGCTCCTCGGCCTAACCCACTTCTGGGTTGGAACAGCGCTATAAGTACCATAGTGCCAATGCTCGGCCTCACCCCATCCTGAGTTGACCATCTCTAGAATTACCATAGTGACCAATGCCTCTGTCCTAACCCACTTCTGGAGTTTGACCACTGCTAGAAGTAAACCACCCATAGTGCCAATGCTCGTCCCTAACCACTTCTGGAGTTGACCAGGCTGCTAGAAGTACATAGGGCCAACGCTCGTCCTAAAACCCACATTCTGGAGTTGACGCAGCTGCTAGAAGTACATAGTGCACCGCTCGCCCAACCCACATTCTGGAGGAGTTGACCACCTGCTAGAAGTACCAATAGTGCCAATATGCCTCGTCTAACCCACATTCTGGAGTTTGACCAGCTGCTAGAAGTACCATAGTGCCAATGCTCGCCTAACCCCATTCGGAGTGACCAGCTTCTAGAAGTACCATAGTGCCAACACTTCGCTAGACCCCCATCTGGAGTTGACCAGCCTGCTAGAAGTACCATAGTGCCAATGCTCGTCCTAACCCACATTCTGTTCTGGAGTTGACCAGCGCTAGAGTACCTAGAGTGCCAACCCTCGGCCTAACCCACATTCTGGAGTGACCAGCTCTAGACGTACCATCGGTCCAAGGCTCGCCTAACCCACATTCTGGAGTTGACCATGCTAGACGGACCATAGTGCCAACCCTCGGCCTAACCCACATTTCTGGAGTTTGACCACTGCTAAGAAGTACATAGTAACATACATAGTAACATAGTAATTAAGGTTGAATAAAGACATCGTCCATCAATCCAACCTATTCATTTTTTTTTTTTTTTTTTTAAACCCTAACCTAACATTGATCAAGAAGGCAAAACCCCAGCAACAAAGGGGGAAAAATTCCTTCCTGACTCCAAACGCAATCTGAAAGTACCCTGGATCAACCTATCTATATGCAGTAATACACCTTAATTCTCAATATTTTTTAGTTTTTAGAAACTTATCCAGGGCCTTTTTTAAGTTATTCAATGAACTTGCCATTACCCACCTCTGCTGGAAGACAGTTCCACAGTTTCACCGTTGCAACTGTAAGAACCTCCCTAACTTGAAGATGAAACTTTCTTCTTCCAACCTTAAAGGATGTCCACGATTCCCTGATATGACCTATTAGTGGAACAATGCACCAGAGAGTTCACTGTATTGGCCATTACTATATTTGTATAATGTTTATCCTGTCCCCAACGGCCGCCGCTTTCTCTCCAATTAAACAGGCCCTAACTTGTCTACTCTGGCCTGCATATTCAAGCCCCTCCCATTCCCCTTATTAATTTAGTTCCCTTCTCTGAACTGCTCAATTTTCCAGATGTCCCTTTTGTATATGGGATTCCAAACTGCAACCGCATATGCCAAGGGCCTACCAGCCTTGTAAAGATGAGAAATAATATTGTTCTCTCTTGATTCCATTCCCCTCTTTAGACAAGACATAATCTTTGCTAGCTCTAGCTGTGCTACTCACCCTGGCATGTTTGCTCAGCTAAGTTGTTATCTCACCAGAACCCCCAAATTCTTTTTCCATTTCAGATCACTTAACACAGAGTTATTTATGGGTAGTTGGCACGAGGGATTATTAAATCCCAAAGCATCACCTTACAATTTATCAACCTTGAATCTCATCTGCCATTCTAACTGGCCCCATTTTTAAATCTATCTAGGTCTGCCGTGGCAGCACTTGCACATCATTGGAAGTTTCCCAAAGGCTCTGCGATAATTTTAGTTGTCATCATCCAAACGAGACTCTTGCTTCTCAATGCCCCTTCTAAGTCATTTATAAACAATTAACAAAGGGACACGTGGACATCCTTTAAGGTTGGAATGTGGTAATGGCAAGTTCATTGAATAGCTTTAAAAGTGGGCTAGATACGTTTCTAAAACTAAAAAATATTGAGAATTACTGGTATTAATGCATATAGATCTGGTTGATCCAGGGATACTTTCCGATTGCCGTTTGGAGTCAGGAAGGAATTTTTTCCCCCTTTTTTTAGCTGGGGTTTTTTGCCTTCCTCTGGATCAACTGTTAGGTAGGGTTAAAAAAAAAAAAAAAAAGGGAATAGGTTGGACTTGATGGACGAATGTCTTTATTCAACCTTAATTGGAATAGGTTGGACTTGATGGACGAATGTCTTTATTCAACCTTAATTACTATGTTACTATGTTACTATGTTACTATGTACAGAGCATCATTAATGTGTGTCAGTGCGTTTTGCAACTGAATAACACTGCTATGGTAATAAAGGAAGGTGAATAAATGAAACATTTTATTCCTGCTAAATAAACGTGTCTAGTTTTCATGGCAATGGAAGGGTGGGGTTGGAGGAAATCAGCACCTGACGATGCTCCTGGATAGACTGTGATAGACGGACGTTACAGCCCTCTGTAATATATGTGATAATGTCTACTGAGCCTGCAGTGAAGTGATGGACACAAATCCGAGTTGGGACGAATTTGAACTATTCAAACTAGTTCGAATAATTATCGAATTAACGAGGCGTTCTCTAACCCTGAAATGGATAGTTCGCTAACCCTCTGGGGGGGCCCTTGATTCCTAGTTACGTCACTGGCTGACATGGTAGGGTGGAGCAGTAGAGATAACCAGGGGGAGTACCCTTCATTTACTGACATCAGCAATACTGGTGTTGTATAGATTTGTGATCCACTGACATCAGCAATACTGGTGTTGTATAGATTTGTGATCCGGGCCTCATTCATCTTAATTAATGTGATAATAAAGAAAAAATACCTAAAATGAACACTTATGTATTATAAGTAATGTTGGGGAATTAAGCTTGTGAAGGTTCCCGTTCAACCAGGTCATGGTATATCTGTAATATTCATTCATCCAGGTCATGGTATATCTGTAATATTCATCCATCCAGGTCATGGTATATCTGTAATATTCATTCATCCAGGTCAAGGCACCGTACAATGTACAACCGTGTGGCATGAAAAAGCAGACGGTTGGCCCACCGGGCTTAAAGGACCCGAGGGTAGGATGTCCCAACTGCGGCCCATCCCCCCCCACCAAAAAAAACAATATGTTTGAAAACTAAATCCCAGCATTCCTTGTTTCTTCTGCAATGGAGGAATGCTGGAGTTGTAGTTTTCAAAACATAGGGAGGCAGGCATGTTGATATCCCTTGCCCTAGGGAGAACCCACTGCTTTCAATACCAGATTAATAAAAATGCTCCCATATGTTCTTCCCAAGCTAATGGTAACAATCCTCAAATGTGGACAGTCAGGGGCTTTGGGGTTCATGTGACTCAAAACACTGATCACCCAACCCCGACACAGGCAACACACACTACTGACCTATAGTCTATTTCTACAGCGTTTAATTCTAGATTGACCAGAGACATAACCATTTTTCCCACATCCCCAAGCCCTAGTTAGAGACCATAGGAGACCACACCAATCGGGTTGTGATTTACCGACATGTGTCGATCGGCAAATTAGAAGTAGGATCTGCATTGGGGGACATCACGAACAGCCTATAGATCCCCCAATAACCCCAGCCTATCAGGAAGCAGGCAGCAAGGGCTCCGCCACTTCCTACAGTTAACTACAGTTATGGGGTCAGCACCAAGCCAGCAGATGTTACGGGCCCTATGGATTCCATTTCAGTCCAGTAAAAAATGACAGAAATCATTACACAATGTATGGTGCCCATTGGTCAGGACAGTACTTATTGGTTCCCTATAAACCTTAAATGAGCCCTATGCTGGCCATACACATAGTGATATCACCAACATCAGGGGGCCATTTTATTCACAGCACATGGCAAAATATTATGTATATTTAAATCCCTGATCGCTACATGTATTGTATCACGGTATTGACTTCTGTAAGAAACTCATCACACTGTTCACTTATATTATGTATTACCTGTGTATGTAATATGTATTGACTTATATAACATGTATTACCCTGTAGTAATGTATGACTATGTAATTGTAAAGCGCCACGGAAGATGTTGGCGCGATTTAAATCCATAATAATAATAATAAAATAATCGCAGATCCCCAATACCCCAGCCTATCAGGAAGATGCAGCAGGCCCGGCTCTGCCCTTAATACAGTTAAAGGACAACCAATATCAAAATAAACATTCCTCCCATTACATGTCTTCCAGCAGCTGAAATCACTGATCACATTAATAGCCGTTGATGCCCTCCCCTTAGATATCATATCAGACAAACAGAGAGGCATCAGCAATGGATATATAACCCGGGCACTCCTTAGAATCCACACAGCCAAACATGAGTGCTAAAAGCCCGCCTCCAGACCACCCAGGGCCATGGGTAACATACACTTGTAATTGGCTGGTGGGGAATATCTGTTACAACCCTCTCCTCTCTGTGCCAGTCAAACAAAATTGAAATCTATGTTGCATAGGATACAGCCTACATAGTCAAGCTTGATAAAGGATGGGTGGAAGAGCTTTCCTGCTTTGCGAGCTTTTAGTGATATCAACACAATGAGGGCCTCCATTCTGATATCATGGCAAAATATACTGATATTTTCATCCCTGATCGGCTAATGAAACGGCCCGCCATTCAGATACAACATTACCGATCAGTAACACCAATTCCATACTTACCGAACAATGACAGCAAAGCCAAATCCCCAGCACAAAGTTGGAGTTGTAAAGTGTTTCGAATATTATTAAAGACAACTGGGGGGAAAAATCCCGGGAAATGCAAAAAAAATCAGCAAAAAGCAGAAAAAAGTGGTAAAAAACTCCTGCTTTGTCCACTATCTCACAGGGGAATAAAAAAACTGTTGAAATGTCAGGCCCTTTATAGAGTGGTGAATCCTGATGACATGCATCAGCGGCTAAAACCAAGTACAATACAGGATAGAAATTTCCTAGGAATACCCGCAATGAAAAACAAAGGACATTACATCATCAAGGCTATTACGCAAGGTACAAGTGTACAACCGGGTGGCATGAAAAGCCAGCCGGTTGGCAACCGGCTACACCTAAAAGACCCTGGGCAGGGATTCCAACCTGCGGCCCTCCAGATGTTGAAAAACTAAACTCCCAGATTCTGAGTTTCTTCTACAATGGAGGATATGGGAGTTGTAGTTTGCAAAACATCTGGAGGGACCGCATGTTGGATAGCCCTGCCCTAGGGAGAAACAGGCTTTCATACCAGATAAATAAAAAATGACTCCCAATGGTCTTTCCAAGCTTTATAATGGAACAATCCTCAAATTGGACATTCAGGGGCTTTGGGGTCATGTGATCAAAAACACTGAATCCCCCACCCCGACACAGGCACACCACCTACCCCTGACCTTCGTCTATTCTTATATTGACCAGAGACATAAACCATTTTTCCCACATCCAGCCCTTAGATTAGACCATATTAGGAGACCGCACAATCGGCTGTGATTTACCGACATGTTCGACGCAAAATTCGTAGTAGGATCTGCATTGAGGGGAGCAGAAACAGCCTATCAGATCCACCAATAACCCCAGCCTATCAGGAGCATGCAGCAACGCCTGGTCCACCCTTTCCTACAGTTCTACAGTTAATGGGGTCAGCACCAAGCAGGCAGCTGTACTGGGCCCATGGATTCAACTCCGCAAGTACAATACAGAAAATCCTTTACACAATGATGTGATATTTGCCCATTGGTCAGGGACAGTACTTGTTGTTCCTATTAAACCTAAGACCCGGTGTGGCCATACACATAGTTGATATCACCACACTCAGGCCATTTTATTATCATGGCAAAATATCTATATTTAATATTTACTCCCCGATCGGCTTACAGGTACGGCCGCCATATACGCAGAATACCCAGTGTTCTCACCAGATTTTTTTTTCCAGCCGGGTGGGCATGGACAAAGTAGCAGGTGGGGTGGGACGGGGAAAATTGGTGGTGGGGAAAAATGGCCACAGCATCATGTAAATTATATAGGTCAAGATGTCTAACTTTCCTCCCCACATAGAGTTTAATCTATGTTACACTTAACTCCAGCATTTCGTGGTTGATAGAAGCAGGCGTTGTAGTTTTCTGCAACCTCTGCAGGGATTGAGTCACAACATCTGTTTCCTATTGTATCACGGATTGCTGTAAGATTCCTCATATCATCTGTTCACTTATATTATGTATTACCTGTGTATGTAAATATGTATGACTTTGTATTACATGGTATTACCCTGTATGTAAGTATGACTATGTCATTGTAAAAGCCACGGAAAGTGTTTGGCGCTATATAAATCATCAAATAATAAAATAATCTGCAAGCATATCCCAATACCCCAGCCTATCAGGAAGATGCAGCAAGGCACCGTGCTCTGACCCTTACTAAAGTTATTAAAGGACAACAATATCAAATAACATTCACCCATGACATGTCTTCCAGCATCTGAAAATCATGATCACATTAATAGCCGTTTGCTGCCTCCCTTAGATACACACAGCAACATGAGTGCTAAAAAGCCCGCCTATAGACCACCCAGGGCCAGGTTAAACATTAACACTGTCATTGGCTGGTGGGAATGTCTGTACAACCCCTCTCCTCCTTACATGCCAGTCAAACAAACTGAAATCTCCTGTTGCTAGGATACAGCCTAACATAGTCAAGCTGATAAAGGATTGTGGCAGGAGCGTTCTGAATGCTAGCTTTTTAAGTGATCTCACCAGCAATTCAGGGGCATTTTTATTATCATGGGAACATATGTACTGATATTCTTCATCCCTGATCGCTACATGTAGGCCGCCATTAGATACCAAAAATTACGATCAGTACACCATTCAATACTTACCGAACAATCGACAGCAAGAGCCAATCCCAGTACCAAAGGTTGGAGTTTGTTAAAGTGGCGAAGTAAAGGCAAAGGGGAAAAATCCCGAAAAAATGCAAAAAAAATCAGCAAAAAAGCAGAAAAGTTGGTAAAAAACACCCGCTGCTTTGTCACTATCTCACCGGGGAATAAAAAAAACTGTGAAATTTCAGTCCCTTTATAGAGTGAAGGGACATCACTGATGGACATCTCGGGCTAAAACCAAGTAAAATACAGGATAGGAAATTTCAGAAACCCAAGAAAAAACAAAGGAATACATCATAAGGTATTACGCCAGTACAATACAGGATAGAAATTTTCTAGAATACGCAAGAAAAACAAGGAAATAACATCATCACGGCTATGAAGCAAGTACAATACAGGATAGAAATTTCTCGAATACCGGCAATGAAAATCAAAGGCAATGACATCATCAGTCTATTAAGCCCAGTACAAGACAGGATGAAATTTATAGAATACCGCAATGAAAATCAAAGGCAAATGACATCATCAAGTCTATCAAGCCAAGTTTACAAACACAGGATGAAATTTCTAGAATACCCCTGAACACCCAATGTTCTCCACCAGATTGTTTTCCAGCCGGGTGGCATGGACAAAGTAGCCAGGTGGGGTGGGACGGGAAATTTGGTTGTGGTGGAAAAATGTGCCACAGCATCATGTAAATTATATAGTCAAGGATGTCTAACTTTCATTCCCACTAGATGTTAATCTATATTAACTATGACTCCCAGCATTTCGTGGTTTGTAGAATGCAGGGAGTTGTAGTTCTAAAACAATCTGCAGGGGAGTTGTAGTTCTACACATTAATGTAACCCAGGTTAACAGTCAGCACAAGCAAATGTGGCAACCTTTTGTGGGCCTTGGGGGGATCTTGGAAAAGCTACTTAGCATGTGCTAAAATAATCTACAAGTATAAAAAAAGGGTCGGACTGGGGCAGTTTTATTGACCTATTGGCAACCTATTAAACCTAATCACCTTCTTTTTTAAATCCACAAGTGTTACTCTTAAGAAATTTTTTCCAGACGGGTGGCATAAAAAGTAGCTGGGTGGCCGCCCGGCTCAAAGTACACCCTCGAGAATCAGGTAAAAAGATGAGTTATTAATTGGCTTTGAAGAGATAAATTCAGGTATCCACTACTCCCGCATCTTCGGGAGTCTTCCCACAAATTCAGGGTGTCTCCGCGCTCCTGCAACGGAGAGGAGTCTTGAATCTCCTCCACAGATACGCCACTTATGTGTGTCACGACCCTGGACCGCCAACACACCACGCCCTACCACTCCGCTAACCCCGCCTCCCCCACAACCTAGCGCGTTGCCCTGCCACGTCACACAGCGTAGCCATGCCCCTCGCCCACCTGCCCGGAAGGACCGAAGAGGGCAACGTGTGGAGTCTGTAAATTATTTTTCTTTATTATTTTCCCTTATTTCTCCGCCTAACACATTTTGCAGAACTGTATCTCCTTCCCTACATTTTCAAGATGAAGACACAAAATTGGTTATGATGTGCAGGGACACACACAGGGGTATTCAATAAAGTTCTTAACGTGTAAAATGGTGAAATTTTGCCCAACCACTCAGATGTAAGCTTTCAAATGTTAAATAAAATCTGATGGTTGGGGATAAATTAGCCACCATTCTAAATTGTAAGTAAGAAACTTCTATTGAATCTCCTGAGTTGTGTGCTATTACCTAGATCAGGGAGGAATCTGTGGAAGCCGTTAACTCCATTATATGGGAATCCTTTAGAGACATTTTATCATTGACTGTAACGGATAGTTGAAACAGTCCCGGACTTAATGAAGCAGTACGATCTTCTAAAGTCCCGGGTAAATGGCCCCTGATCTGGAGCTGTGTAACCTACTGCTTTACAATTTATAGCGTTGGCCAGCCACTGTCCGCAGATAAAGATCCTCCCCGGCCACTGCCATAATCAGAGCAGAGACATCGAATTACCTGGCAGGAATCATGTACTTGAAAGTGCGGAAGGGGAGGGAGGTGTGCATGCAATGTGGTGCGCGGTACCATCTCTGCTGAGGAGATGGGTCACTATTGAAAAGGGAAGGGGAAGTACTGTATTTTTAATGCTAACTCTCCCAAAAAGATTAAAAGGGAAGTTGAAAAATAAGTAGATATGGGGTCAGTTTCAGGGCTGTCATTCGTCATCTTATAATTCTTATTTGTTGTCTAGAGGAAGGCTATGGCTCGAGTGCTAGAGGACGTGTCTCGGTATGGCAGTCTGTCGGTTTGTCATTTTGTCTTATATCTGAGCTATCGATAGAGCGATCGAGCGATCTAGCTCGCGCGAGCGTCGCGCTGATGATGGGAAGGCGAGCGAGCTGAGCGCGCGAGGGGGAGGAAGCGAGCGAGCGAGCGAGCGCGCGAGCAGCGCGCGCGAGGAGCGAAGCGAGCGAGCGAGCAGCGCGCGAGGCGAGCGCGCGCGAGGAGGGCGGAGCGTGAGGAGAGAGCGAGCGAGGCGAGCGAAGGCGAGCGCGCCGGAGCCGAGCGAGCGAGAGAGCGCGCGTAGCGAGCTGGCGGCGAGGAGCGAAAAACGAGCGAGCGAGCGCGAGAGATGAGCGAGCGTGCGCGCGCGGGAGCGAGCGGAGGAGCGAGCGAGCGAGCGAGGCGAGCGGCGCGAGGAGCGAAGAGAGCGATAGAGCGCGAGGAGCGAAGCCGAGCGAGAGAGGAGCGAGGAGAGAAAGCGAGCGAGGGAGCGAGCGAGCGAGCGTAGCGAGCAGCGAGCGAGCGAGCTGAGCGAGCGAGCAGCGAGGGAGCGAGCGAGAGAGCGCGAGAGCGAAGCGAGCGAGCGAGCGAGCCGGCGAGCGAGCGAGCGAGGCGAGAGAGCGAGCGAGCTGAGCGAGCGAGCCGAGCGCGCGAGCGCGCGAGAGCGCGCGCGCGAGGAGCGAGCGAGCCGAGCGAGCGAGCGAGCGGCGAGCGAGCGAGCGAGCGAGCAAGCGAGCTAGGAGCGAGCGACCGAGTGAGGATCGAGCGAGCTAGCAGCGAGAGAGCGAGCGAGCGACCGAGAGAGCTAGCGACGAGCGCCGCGGAGGAGCGAGCGAGCGAGCGAGCGAGCGATCTTAGCTAGCTATGGGATATATCTCATGAATCTATCGAGCGAGGCTAGCTATCGATCGATGCTATCTATACTATCTACTATGCTAGTCTCTCTGTTATGAGCGATCGATGTGGTGTTAAAAATCGAATCTATCTATCTATCCTATCTATCTATCTATCATCGACTATCTATCTATATTCTATCTCTCTCTCTATCTATCTATCTCTTTATCTATTCTATTATCTATCTATCTATAATCTATCTATCTGCTGTCGGTCTGCTGTCTGTCGGTCTGTTGTCGTGTTGTCGTCTGTGTCTGTCCGTATATCTATCTATCTATCATCTATTATCTATCTATCTATCAATGTTGCTCTAATATATATATCGAATCGATCGAGTCGGTTAGCGAAGCTATCGATCTCTATATGATAATCGATGATCTATCTATCTATTAAGCTAGCGAGAGATCGCTCTGTGAGCTAATCTATCAGATCGACTTCTCTCGATCTATCTATCTATCTACATCCTATCTATTAATCAATCTATCTATCTATATATCTATATATTATCTTCTATCTGGCTGTCTGTCGGTCTGTCTGTTGTCTGTCTGTATGTCTGTCTGTCTTGTCTATCTATCTATCTAATCGATCTATCCACTCCATCTATTATCATCTATCTAATCTATCTATACCATCTAGCTATCTATTATCTATCTATCTATCTATCTCTATATTATCTAAGCTATCTATCATCTATCTATCCATACAGCCCATCCATCCATCCATCAATCAATCTTCGACTTTACAACAACAAAAATGAGCTAAAAACAGAAAGTAAGAGCTAATAAATAGAATTATGATTTGGCTGTCAAATTCCTTATTCAAACATATACAAAATTAATAAATTCAGAATTATGAGTTACAATATTGTGGCTTAAATTCCCTATTAAATGTTTCACCTATAGAAAAGAAGACAATACACAATAATGAAATATTTCATGTGTACAGGAAAACACTTTTGCACGAGACAAAAAAATTGAACATTTTCTCTTCTATCAACAAAAATCCCAAATTAGACGGGTATTTGAATGGTTTCCCCCCAATAGAAAAATATACCCTTCTCTAGGGTATTTTATTGGGATCTGAGACTATGAAGGTTGGGGGGGGGCAATTTTGTCCAAAAAACAATTTCAATATGGTGATTGATTTTGTGTTGTGATTCCCTTTTGTAATTGTGGGAATGTAAGTAGAATAGAAAGGAAAGGTTTTGTTACAATTAGAATTTATCTTTGAAAGATCAGATTTGTAGTAGAAGGAAACACGCCAGTGGTTGAACAGAGAATTAATCAATCAGGGACGATTCAATAAAGTTCTTATCGTTTAAAATGGTGCTAATTGTGACACAACCAATCAGATACTTTGAAAACTAATTGAAAGTCTTATGATTGGTTGGGGAAAAATTAGCACCATATCAAACGTTAAGCCCAATTTTATTGATAACCATTAGGTGTCGGGTCGTGAAACAAGTTTAAAAACTTTATGGCTTTTGAAAATAGATTATAGTGTAAATTTTAATTGCATTACATTATTTTTTTCCAAAGTCAGTCTGAAAATCTTCAGCTGGCAGGGAGGGAGGTGGGGTGGGGGGCAATATTGGTCATAATTTCGGAAATGGGGAGCTGGTCTATAAGTGATTAGAGATGGTGGAAACCACTAAAATCCGTTCTGCATTGCAGATGGTGCGATTTGTGAAAAAATGTAGAAAATTGAAAACCTGCAAGCTGACCTTAGAGTCAATGGGTGTTCAAAAATCCAGAATCCTGCCTAAAAGGAAGGTTTAAATAGCAATAGTAACTAATGTAAATGGCTCAGGGACTGGGAAATGGTCTGGACAAACATATCAAGGGCCAAAATCTTTAAAAAGAAATCCAGTCCAGTAATGGAAAAATTTCATGTGTTCCATGGAATTCCGTGTAGCATTATCCAAAATCTTTTTTTGAAATTCCAACTGGGATCCTGAAATCGGCTTCGAAACAGGTTCGGTTTGATTTGGGTCCATCTTACTGTATATGAAGTTTTTGCCCGCAAGTTTTGGTATATAATTGCCAACGTGCTTGGTATATAAAACTCCAATAGGAATGGACACATAAGTTTGCACACAATGATGGAACTAAGTTTGCCCCCAGTGATTGGTAGATAAGTTGGCCCACAAGTGATTGGAACATAATTTGCCACAAGATTGGAACATAAGTTTGCCCCAGTGATTGGTATATATAGTTTGCCCACAGTGATTGGAACATAAGTTTGTCCACAGTGATGAGATAATTTGCCCACATGATTGTTATAAAGTTTGCCCACAGTGTTGGTTATATAAGTTTGCCCACAGTGATTGGACATAAGTTTGGCCCGCAGGGATGGGAACATAAGGTTGCCCACACAGTGATTGGTATATAAGTTTGCCACGGTGATTGGTATATATAAGTTTGCCCACAGTGATTGTTAAGAAGTTTGCCCATGTGATTGGTATATAAATTTGCTCACAGTGGCTTTTAGCATGGCATTAGAGGCAGGATCCTGGCGGAGAAGAAACCACCCAGCTGTGAAAGATGGCAGTTAGGAGAGAATCCGCCAATGTCCCCCCCCACCCCGCTCTGCCATCTTTATTTAGACCCCAGGACCGCCGCCGCAAGCAAATGTTTACCCTTTGCCAGGGGAGGACTGGCCCAGAAGCTGAAGGGGCAACGTCCCCATGGGGGGGTTGTACAGTGTGAAAAAAAAATTGGTTGGCCACAGAAGCTAATAGTAAATTATGGGCTAAAAATCCCCGGCATTGCCTCTAGCTTTAACATGGGCAAGGAACAGGTTAACCCTCCTCCTCTTCCTTTAGAATTTACCAGTCAGCCTTCCAGTTTATAGCAGTGTAAGACAGCCCTACAGTTCATTAGCAAGTGTGTCAGCCCTTCAGATCCCTACTAGTGTAAGTCAAGCCCTCCAGATAATTGAGGCCAGGATTGTAAGCCATCCATTTCACATAGCAATGTTGTCAGCCCTTTCAGATTTACTGCAGCATAAGTCAGCCCTCCAGTTCATTAGCCAAGTAAATCAACCCCCAGTTTATTATTCAGGTTTGCCAGCCATCTTGTTGGTTTTTTTTTTTTTTCATTAGATGGTTTTAGGAGAACTCCAGTTGCTTAGGAACAAAGGAACTTTGGGTAAGAATAACTTGACTTAGAAAGTGGGAAGAGTTGGGGGAGTGGAAGATTTTTTAGTTGGCCTTTAAACCAAATCCTACACTTGAAAATGTTGCGGGCAACAATGAAAAATGAGAACAGTAGTCTTTAAAAATGGGCGTGCTTCGGGCGCCCTGTCGTGTAAGTTCTAGGAGCTACAGTTCAGCTTTTGTTTTTAGATAACATTACCCTTGATCTACCGGTTTCCCCAAGCTGTGGCAAACCTTGACATGGAGGAGGTAAAGGAGAAATTAGAAAGACAGGCCTTAATACCTTTAAGGGCATAGCACCCAAGCCACGGTTAGATAATGTGGAGGACACATGGGTTAAAATCACCAGAAGGATGTACAAGCTTTCACAGAAAACACATCAAGGCGGTGGACCAAAACATCAAATTTACAAGGGAAAAGAGGTACAAAACAACAAAACGCGCTTTCTTGGACTGCTTGGTAGTCGCAAGTATGGGAGAATGGTAACTGGGAAGTAGTAGAGGTTACAGAAAACCAACACACACAGATTCAGTATTTGATGTTGACTCCCACCACCCTTTACATCAACAAGATGGTGTCATCAGAACCCTGCAACACAGAGCGAGACATCCCCACTAGCACAGAGGTGAAGGATGAAAGAGAGAAATGAAAAAAATCAGAGGAGCCCTTAAACCTTGTGGATATCAGACTGGGCCTTTGTCAAAAGAAGTAGAAGGAAGAAAAGGAAACACGACTACCAACGTCGAAGGGAAGGAAAAGCAAGACGGAGGAAGACATGGTCTCTATTAGGTACAGGGGTCTCTGAGAAATTAAGAAGAATTTTCCAAAAACATCGTATCCTGTCTGCTTTAAACCGAGGGCAACAGTGCGGAGGCAGCAATTGGAGACATCCGAAAGACCCATACCCAAACACAGAAAGCGCATCATATACGTAGTGACAGTGCAGTGAGAATGACATCCATATACGTAGTTGCGTGCAGTGAGAAGCTCTGATTTGTATGTGGGGAGACCAAACAAGCAAAACTGCATCAACGTATGGCAAAGCACCAAAGAGCCAATTCATCGGGTCAGGACTCAGCCATGTGCATTCTAAAGGATAAAGGACTACCTTTGAAAGATTGTAATGTCAACATCCTTTCAAAGGAACGTGATGGTTCAAGAGAGGTGTCAAGGAGGCCATTTATTGGAAATAAAGAAACCAAGCCAAATAGAGGTGGGGGGGTTCGACACAACTGTCTGCCACGTAAATGACGCACTTATCATGGCGTTCCTATACCACCTCTTGTAACAATTGCAATCACGCCTTGCATTATAATGTCATTAAAACCTGGTTGTCATATGACTTATGAATTTCCAGGGGTACATAATGCCACAGATTCTTGTACAAGTCATTCTGATTGAGAAAGCCAGTCGGATGACTCGCGAAACGTCTTCAAGAAAAACTTCAAGTCCAGTTGATCTAACTGAATACACAGATATGCCCTTTTTCTGCTATAGCTTTTGTTAGTGTAAGGTGCAAGGACTGGATAATATATATTTCCTGTTATATCAGTTAAGGATGGTTATAGATCCCGGTCGTACGATATCGGGATATCCTGATATAATACTATTGTCGGATAGTGTATGGACGATTGTTGAAAGATCTTTCAATGATCTTCCAATTAATTTCCACATCGGACCAGTTTAAAAAAAATGGTTGTCTGACCAGCAATCCAATCGTACACCTGTGGATTGTACCATCAGATTGTAGTGTCTAATGGTACCCATAAGCAGGATTATTATAGAGAGATCGCTCTTATTCATAGATGAAAAAAGTATTAATTACAGACTTGATTCTGCTACCTGTACCACACCTGCTGTTCTTTCTCTCCCCGACCGACCCTGCACCCATTCAGACCATAATGTGGTTAATTACCAATCAGCACTGACACAGCTAGAAAATGGAGTCTTTTTTCTACATGATGAAGTTAAGGTCCGTACACACATGCAATCTCGGGGTCCCGACCCGCAACGCATGATAGTGTATGAACGGATGTTTCGGTCGACTATCGGCAAGTGTATGGGCTGAAACAGGCCTGACCGAGTGCCCATACACTTACCAGTACTCAGGTGAAATGGGCGGACATACAATCATTGTTCAGTTCACATGTGTACGAAGCTTAAACATGGAAAAGTGAATCTACGTTTACAAATAGAATATTGTATATTGTTATAGGAATATATATGTATGTATATTCTATCAATAATACACATTATGGATGTATTTAATTTAATAATGTATACCCTGTGACTAGGCTGGGAATCCTCACAAGATCCCCACAAGTTCAGTGGTGTCCCACGGAAGCGGTCCCCAGAAGTTCAGTGGTGTCCCACGGAAGGACGGTCCCCAGAAGTTACAGGCGGACATCCCATGGAAGACAGTCCCCAAAGTTTCACCGGGGGTCCATGGAAGACGATCCCCAAAAGTTCACCGGCGCCCCATGGAAGACGGTCCCCAGAAGTTCAGCGCCATCCACGGAAGACATTCCCCAGAAATTTCAGCGACACCCATGGAAGACGGTCCCCAAAGTTCACCGGGGTCTCATGGAAGACAGTCCCCCCAAAAGTTCACCGGGGTCCCATGGAAGACGGTCCCCAAAAGTTCCACGGCGTCCCATGGAAGACGTCCCCAAAAGTTCACGGCGTCCCATGGAAGACGGTCCCCAAAAGTTCACCGGCGTCCCACGGAAGACGTCCCCAAAGTTCAGCGACATCCCATAGAGACGGTCCCCAGAAGTTCAGCGGCGTCCCCGAGGAAGACATTCCCCAGAAGTTCAGCGACATCCCAGGGAAGACAGTCCCCAAAAGTTCACGGGCATCCCATGGAAGACGGTCCCCGAAGTTCAGCGGCATCCAAGGAAGACCGTCCCCAGAAGTTCAGCGGTGTCCCAGGAAGATGATATCCACAAAAGGGCCAGCAGCCCCCCTCACAGGCCCAGCAGGTAGCAGCCCTCACTCAGGCCCAGCAGCCCCCCTCACAGGTTCAGCACCCCTCCAACAGGTTCAGCAGCCCCCCCCCCCCCAGAGGCCCACCACCCTACCCAGCAGCCCCCCTCACAGGTTCAGCCCCCCCCAGAGGCCCAACCACCCCCAGCAGCCCCCCTCCACCAGGCCAAGCAGCCCCCCCCCCCCCCAGAGGCCCACCACCTACCCCAGCCAGCCCCAATCAGGTCCAGCAGCCACTGACGCAGAGCCAATAATGTACTTTTTTTTTCTCCATAGCCCTCCCCACCCCCATGAACCTGGAAATCCACCTGAAAAACCCACAGTAAGGGGCACACTGGCACAAGTCCCTACTAATCGAGCATTCCAGAAGGCCGCAGCTATAGATCTGCGATGTCACTAGGTGCCTGCAGGCAATGTCGGAGGATAAAGTGCAGTGATGCGCAAAAATAATATTTTTAAGGACAACTTAAAGAAGAAAAAAATCTAAGGTGAAATCTTATTTCCATTTCCAGCTTTTCATAGTTACAAATCATTTTATTACACCCAGCTTTAGCTTATCTCAGGGGGAAATGGCAGGGCCCTGCAGTTTTCATCACAAGGCACCATGTATGTAGATAACAGACTTAGCTGTAGCAAACAATGCCAGGTAGCAAAGCTAGCTAGAGCTAGCAAGATATTGTCTTGTATAAAGAGGGGAATAGATTCAAGAGAGAAAAAATATTATTCTCACCTTTTACAAGGCACTAGTAAGACCTCATTTGAATATGGCGTGCAGTTGGAATCCATATACAAAAGGGACATCTGGAATAGAAGCAGTTCAGAGAAGGGCAACTAAATAATAAAGGGAGTGGAGGGGCTTGAATATGCAGGCAGATTAGACAAGTTAGGGCTGTTTTTACATTGGAAAGGCGACATTGCGTGGAGATATGATTCACTTTATTAAATATATTAATGGGCCATACCAATAAACTCTCTGGTGCATTGTTCATAATAGGTCATATAGAGGACACGTGGACATCCTTTAAGGTTGGAATGTGGTAATGGCAAGTTCATTGAATAGCTTTAAAAGTGGGCTAGAACGTTTCTAAAACTAAAAATATTGGAATTACTGGATTAGCATATAGATCTGGTTGATCCAGGGATACTTTCCGATTGCCGTTTGGAGTCAGGAAGGATTTTTCCCCCTTTTTTTAGCTGGGGTTTTTTGCCTTCCTCTGGATCACGGTTTAGGTAGGGTTAAAAAAAAAAAAAAAAAAAGGGAATAGGTTGGACTTGATGGACGAGTCTTTATTCAACCTTAATTACTATGTTAAGATGTTACTATGTACTATGTACAGAGCATCATTAATGTGTGTCAGTGCGTTTTGCAATGAATAACACTGCTATGTAATAAAGGAAGGTGAATAAATGAAACATTTTATTCCCGCTAAATAAACGTGTCTATAGTTTTCATGCAAGGAAGGGTGGGGTTGGAGGAAATCAGCACCTGACGATGCTCCTGGATAGACTGTGATAGGACGGACGTTTACAGCCCTCTGTAATATATGTGATATGTCTACTGAGCCTGCAGTGAAGTGATGGGACACAAATCCGAGTGGGACGAATGAACTATTCAAACTAGTTCGAATAATTATCGAATTAACGAGGCGTTCTCTACCTCTGAAATGGAAGTCGCTAACCTCGAATGATCATTCCCTAGCCATAGAATGTATCATTCCTAACCCTAGAAGTATACCCAAAACATTAGATGTATCATTCCCTACCCTAGAATGTTATCATTCCTAACCCTAGAATGTATCATTCCCTAACCCTAGAATGTATCATTCCCAACCTAGAATGTATCATTCCCTAACCCTAGAATGATTCATTCCCTAACCCTAGAATGTATCATCCCTAACCCTAGAATGTATTCATGCCCTAACCTAGAATGTATCATTCCCTAACCCTAGAATGTATCATTCCTAACCCTAGAATGTATCATTCCCTTAACCCTAGAATGTATCATCCCTACACCCTAGAAATGTTCATTCCTACCCTAGAATGTATCATTCCCTAACCCTAGAATGTATCATTCCCTAACCCTAGAATGTATCATTCCCTAACCCTAGAATGGTATCATTCCCTACAATCATCCTAACCCTAGAATGTATCATTTCCCTAACCTAGAATGTATCATTCCCCCTAAAAAAAAAAAAAAAAAAAAAAAAAAATACCAAAATAACAAAAAATAAATA
Source organism: Hymenochirus boettgeri (assembly GCA_019447015.1). Lineage (NCBI taxonomy): Eukaryota > Metazoa > Chordata > Amphibia > Anura > Pipidae > Hymenochirus > Hymenochirus boettgeri. The sequence continues at coordinate 69,224 of JAACNH010000725.1, forward strand.
TCATTCCCTAAGAATGTATCATTCCCTAACCCTAGAATGATAATTCATAACCATAGATGTATCATTCCCCTAACCCTAGAATGTACATTCCCAAACCTAGAATGTATCATTCCTAACCATAAAAATGTATCCTAACCTGAAGTACTTCCTAACCTGAATGTATCATTCACCGTTAACCCTAGAATGTATCATTCCCTAACCATGAATGTATTCATCCCAACCCTAGAATGATCATTCCCTAACCTAGAATGTATTCATTCCTAACCCTTAGAATGTATCATTCCCTAACCCTAGAATGTATCATTCCTAACCCTAGAATGTATCATTCCCTACCCTCGAATGTATCGATCATCCCTAACCCTCGAATGTATCATTCCCTAACCCTAGAATGTATCATTCCATAAAACCTGAGAATGTATCATTCCCTAACTAGAATGTTCATTCCCTAACCCTAGAATGTATCATCTCCTAACCCTAATGTTCATTCCCTAACCAGAATGTATCATTCCTACCTAGAATGTATCATTCCCTAACCCTAGAATGTATCATTCCCTAAACCCCGAATGTATCATTCCCTAACCCTAGAATGTATCATTCCCTAACCATCGAATGTATCATCCTTAACCCTAGAATGTATCTTCCCTAACCCTAGATGTGATCATCTCCCAATTAATTCCCTAGAATGTATCATTTCCACTAACCCTGAATGTATCATCCCTAACCATAGATAGTCCCTAACTAATTATCATTCCCTAACCTAGAATGTATCATTCCCTAACCACGAATGTATCATTCCCTACCTAGAATGTATCTTTTCCTAAGTACATCCTAACCTAGAAGTATCATTCCTAACCTCGAATTATCATTCCCTACCCTAGAATGTTTCATTCCCTAACCCTCGAATGTATCATTCCCTAACCCTAGAAGTATCATCCCTAAAATAAGAATGTATCATTCCCTAACCCCTAGAATGTATCATTCCCTAACCCTCAGAATGTATCATTCCCTAACCCTAATGTATCATTCCCTAACCCTAGAATGTATCTCCCAACCTAGAATGTTATCATTCCTTACCCTAGAATGTATCATTCCCTAACCCTAGAATGTATCATTCCCTAACCCTAAAATGTATCATTCCCTAACCCTAAAATGATCTTCCCTACCCTAGATGTAATCTACCCTAAATGTACTCCTAAACAGAATGATCATCCTTCCTCAACCCTAGAATGATCATTCCTAACCCTAGAATGTATCATTCCCTAACCCTAAATTACATTCCTAACCCTAAAATGTATCATCCCTAACCCTAGAAGTATCATTCCTAAACCTAGAATGTATCATTCCTAACCCTAGAATGTATCATTCCCTAACCCTAGATGTATCATTCCTAACCTATAGAATATTTCCTAACCTAGAATGTATCATTCCTACCCTAGAATGTATCATTCATAACCCTAGAATGTATCATTCCCTAACCCTAGAATGTATCATTTCCCTTAACCCTAGAATGTATTTTCCTCAACCCTAGAATGTATCATTCCCTAACCCTAGAATGGATCATTCTACCTACCCTAGAATGTATCATTCCTAACCCTAAAATGTATCAATCCTAACCCTAGAATGTATCATTTCCTATACCCTAGAATGTATATTCCTAACCTAGAATATATTTTTCCTCAACCCTAGAATGGATCATCCCAACCCTAGAATATATCCCCTAACCCTAGAATGTATATTCCCTAACCCTAGAATGTATCATTCCTAACCTAGATGTATCATTCCTAACCCTAGAATGTATCTTCCCATAACCCAAAATTCCTCCCTAACCCTAGAATGTATCATTTCCTCAACCCTAGAATGTATCATTCCCTAACCTAGAAGATATTTTTTCTCAACCCTAGAATGTATCATTCCCTAACCCTAGAATGTATCATTCACCTAACCCCCGAATGTATCATTCCCTAACCCTAATGTATCATTCCCTAACCCTAGAATGATCATTTCCCTAACCCTAGAATGTTCATTCCTAACCCAAAAAATGTACCATTCCCTAACCTAGAATGTATCATCTCATAACCCTAGAATGTATCATTCCTAACCCTAGAATGTTATTTTTTCCTCAACCCTAGAAGTATCATTCCTAACCTAGAATGTATCATTCCTAACCCTAGATGTATCATTCCCTAACCCTAGAATGTATCATTCCTAACCCTAAAATGTATCATTCCCTAACCCTAGAATGTATCATTCCCTAACCCTAGAATGTATCATCCCTAACCTAGAAGTATCATTCCCTAACCTAGAATGTATCATTCCCTAACCTAGAATTTCATTCCCTAACCCTAGAATGATCATTCCTAACCCTAGAATGTATCATTCCCTAACCCTAGAATGTATCATTCCCTAAACCACCTAGAATGTATTTTCCTTAACCCAGAATGTTATCATTCCCTAACCTAGAATGTATTCATCCCTAACCCTAGAAGTATCATTCCCTAACCCTAGAATTATCATTCCCTAACCTAGAATGTATATCTTTGTCACTTCAACCTAGAATGTATCATTCCCTAACCCGAGAATGTATCATTCCCTAACCCTAAAATTACAATCCTAACCTAGAATGTATCATTCCCTAAACCTAAAATGTATCATTCCCTAACCCTAGAAGTATCATTTCCTCAACCCTAGAATGTACTAATTCCCCTAACCTAGAATGTATTTTCTCAACCCTAGAAGATCTTCCCAACTAGAATGATCATTCCTAACCCTAGAATTTATCATTCCCTAACCTAGAATGTATCATTCCCCTAACCTAGAATGTATCCATTACCCTACCCTAGAATGTATCATCCTAGCCAAGAGATCATCCCAACCCAGATTATCTTCCCAACCCCGAATGAATCATTCCCTAACCCTAGAAGTATCATTTCCTAACCCTAGAATGTTATCATCCCTAACCCTAGAATGTATTTCCTAACCCTAGAATGTATCATTTCAACCCTAGAAGTATCATTCCCTAACCCTAGAATGTATCATTCCCTAACCTAAAATGTATCATTCCCTAACCCTAGAATGTATCATTCTCTAACCCTAGAAGTATTTTCCTCAACCCTAGAATGTAATCATTTAACCCTAGAATGTATCATTCCTAACCTAGAAGTATCATCCCTAAGCCTAGAAGTATCATTCCCTAACCCAGAATGTATCATTCCCTAACCCTAGAATGTATTTCAACCACCTAGAATGATTTTTCCTCAAACTAGAATGTATCATTCCCCTAGCCCTAGAATGTATCATTCCCTAACCCTAGAATGTATCATTCCCTAACCCTAGAATGTATCATCCTAACCCTAGAATGTATTTTCCTCAACCCATTGAATGTATCATTTCCTAAACCTAGAAGGTATCATTCCCTAACCCTAGAAGGTATCATTCCCTAACCCTAAGAATGTATTTTTCCTCAACCCTGATGCTAAACTCAAATGTATCATCCCTAACCCTAGAAGTATCATTCCCTAACCCTAGAATGTATCATTCCCTAACCCTAGAATGTATCATCTCTAACCCTAGAATGTATTTTCCTCAACCCTAGAATGTATCATTCCCTAACCCTAGAATGTATCATGATAACCATAAAGTTTATTCCTAAGCTAGAATGTATCTTCCCTAACCCTAGAATGTATCATTCCCTAACCCTAGAATGTATCATTCCCTAACCCAGAATGTATTTTCCTCAACCCTAGAAGTATCATTCGCTAAACCTCGAAAGTATCGTTAATTTTGGTAACCCTTGAATTTATGGCTCTATTCGTAACCTCGAAAGTATCATTCGGTGACCCTCAAATTAGCCTAACCCTTGAATGTAGATTGCGCAACCCGACAATTGCCTGGATCATAAAGTAAGAAGTGTTTTAACATGTTGGTGACATTGACATGTTCCCCAGACCATTTTCCAGGTGCCACAGCCATTACAGTAACTTACCACTGTTACCGTATATACTCGAGTATAAGTGACCCGAATATAAGTCGAGGGTACCTATTTTACCTGGAAAATGAGTAAAACATGATTGAAGTCGAGGGTAGAAAATAGGACTACAACTGCCTCCATTTGTATTGTTGAGGCTTTAGTTGCCCTTAAATGGACAGCAAAATTCCCATACAGTAGTCCCATACAGTAATAGCCAAATCCAGTATGGCTATTACTGTATGTGACTACTGTATGGGAATTCTGCTGTCCATTAAAAGGCAACTAAAGCCTCAAAAAACATACAGAATCAGAAGGCAACAATATATAACATCCTCTGATTCTGTATTGTTTTAGGCATTAGTTGCCCTTTAAAAGGAGAGGAATCCCACACACTAACCCCCCAATTCCTTGCCACTCAGATGTTTGGAAACTACAACTCTCAGCATGCTTTAGTTGCTGGGAGTTGTAGGTTCCAAACATCTTTGTTTGGAAAACTACATCAAATTACATCAAATTCAACAGCCATACTTCTCAAATGACAATTTATATTAGGTGCAACAGATATGGAACAAGCTAACGTCTCTGGTCTGATTGGAATCTGATTTGACGCAGATCTGATGGTTCCAATGACGGAACGTTCAAAACTATTTCAAATGTATTATATTATTATTATGAATTTTATAGCGTGACAAATTCCATAGAGTTTTACAATTACACGGTTACATCACATAAAACCCCGCCCGAAGAGCTTACAACTAAGCAGTTTATTTTGGTACCTAGGACCCTATTTGTAATCGTGTGGAGCATTATCGTACACAGCATTATCAATAATGTATGACCACAGGCTTAACTGTATGGCCACGGTCGTACAATTTTACCAAACGTTTGTTAATTAACTTATTCGCTAAACTGATCGTTAAAGGCGATACCCACCTTTACAAATAGGGCCCATAAACCTATCAGCATGTCTTAAAGATTGTGGGGGGAAACGGAGGAAACCCACGGGGAGAACATACAAACTCCTTGCAGATGTGTCCAAGGGTGGAATCGAACTCAGTTTGTGTCAAATCAGCATTATATAACTGTGGTCCAGTATAGTGCAGTCCTTGTGTCGACCAGTCAGAAAATGTCACATAGTCTGCATAGGAATCACCCAGGTAAGTGATTGACTAAAGGAGCTTTTTCAAACGTCAATACCGGTAATGCGACACAATCAGGGTTATTCAATAAAAGTTCTTATCGTTTAAAATGGTGCTAATTTGGCCCCAACCAATCAGATGTAGCTTTCAAATGTTAAATAACATCTGATTGGTTGGGGCAAAATAGCACCATTTTTAAACGATAAGAACTTTATTGAATCTTCCTGCTTGTTTCTATTTGGGGATACACAATCAATGGCCCTCCAGATGTTTGAAAACTGCAACTTCCAGCATTCCCAAGATCACAAAGAGAGGCCAGAGAATGTGGAGATGTGCGTTTTTGAACATCTGGCCGGTTTACTTCTGAAAAGTAGGTTGTACACATTTTGTGCATGAAAATCACAACATTTTTATTTACTTAATTTCCTTATTAGCATTTCTCTACTTTACTAAACTGCTAGATAGGAAAAATTAGTAAGTTTGGAGACCTTGGCCCTTTAAGAGCCCATCGTATAAACATGTCTATCGTGGTAAGTTTTTTACCCTAAATTTATTTAAAATCTTCACACAGACCTGTAACAATCTGCTGTTCCCGAGGATTAGAATGATGGACAGTACAATGCATAGGATGAAATAAATGTGTAGAAAAGCTAAAGGAAGTGTCATATCCATCATTATAGCAAAGACTCCAATGTTAAAAAGTCTGATTGGCCTCGATGTGTAGCGTTAAAATTCTGATGTTTTAATCTCACTGTGAAAATATAAAGTAGAGAGTTGAAGATGGAGAACAATTCCAGCGCTAATATCAACCTGAGCACAAGGGCATCGATTTTTCATCTTCATCCACAGAAAGCAACCGGCTTTAAAGTTAGTCATTTTCATAAAAAAGAACCAACAGAGACAGGCACTGACAGCAACTGGAGAAAAAGCCATAGGTGATGCTAAATCCAGGTAAAATAGTCATAACGCAGTAAAACGCAGTAAAAAGATTCCGGGGAGAAGGAAGGGCCATGATGATCTGGTCAATGGGGTTCAAGATGGCCTCTCATCCAATATTGGAAATTCACTGAATGATGAACACTAGAGATAAATCCTGAAATGGATTCCACAATACCAATGGCCTCGAGTATCATAACTTGATCTTTGCTCAAAGGATCTTTCAGCAATCCTCTTCATCCGAAGACTGATCCTTGTCACTGATTTATACACAGGTTAACCCAAAACTAAATGCAAATGCCAGAGATACTTTCTTCCTCCCATCTCACCAGCAATTTACATTTAGGTGCGACAGATGTGGGGTAAACAAAGCATCCCTGAGATTAAACCAGCAGATAAAAATATGTAAAAACGTTTTATATTCTGCTGAAACTTACATGAAGCTAAAAAAATTAATGTATATAATCTGCATCCATTAATCTTTGATGATGAACAGACAAGGTCCATTCGGAAGACGGTTTCGCAGATTTTCAAAAGGTTGAAAAACAATAGTAGCCAATGAAGAAGCCAACTTAAAGGACAACTCCACCCTCATAAGAACATCTTTTAGAAAGAATGGCTCTTTAAAATATGTTGATAGATCATAGTTTGTCTATGAATTCATTACTGTATGCCTGCTATGCTTCTGATGCCTCATGGAAACTGAGCAATTTAACGACCTGTACTGAGCCTGGGCCTGCTCAGAAGAGGCAGACAGGGGATTAACATTCAGTCATTGGCTGTGATGTCAACTGTCAAATGCATAACTGAAGTTACTAACTGGAAGAAAGGAAGCAGAAACGGGGAAACAGGACATTGTGCAGGATTTCAGGTTAGACTTACACCTTTCAGTTTCAAACTATTACCGTTTAGGGTTTTGGGGGGTGATTTACCTGTATGTAAGTTTTCATTTTGGGGCTGGACTTGCCCTTTAACAAATCAACATAATATCAATATTAACCGTGTAGTATCTGGTGAACATGTTACCAATGCAGAGAGTTTAAATACATTTTAAAAAATGTAACTTACCCCACAAGTAACCAAACTAGGAACATTTTCAGGCATTTGGTATAGTTTTTTTCTATACCAAAATTTTTTTGCCGTTGATTTACAATTTTTGATCATTTTGTAGCACCAAATATCGGCACAGTGTTTGTAACCGGATTTTCATAAAATAGGTTTAGTAATTCATTTTATTATGGTAAAGCGGGTGTATGGCCAAATAAAATGCCCGGCCTTTTGATTTTAAAAAAACACTGAGACCAAGGGGTGTAACTACCAGGGGAGCAGTGGGAACAGGCGCACAAGGGCCAGGAGCCAAGGGGGGCCCCATCTTCTTATTTTTCCTATGACAAAATAGCCTCCTCCAGAAAACCACGTGTGATGAGTCACAGATCGGGGCCCCATCATAGTTTTGCTGGGGGGCCCTTGATTCCTAGTTACGTCACTGGCTGACATGGTAGGTGGAGCAGTAGTAGAGATAACCAGGGGGAGTACCCTTCATATACTGAAATCAGCAATACTGGTGTTGTATAGATTTGTGATCCGGGCCTCATTCATCTTAATTAATGTGATAATAAAGAAAAATACCTAAAATGAACACTATGTATTATAAGTAATGTTGGGGAATTAAGCTTGTGAAGGTTCCCGTTCAACCAGGTCATGGTATATCTGTAATATTCATTCATCCAGGTCATGGTATATTGTAATAGTATCCCAGGTCATGGTATATGTAATATTCATTATCCAGGTCATGGTGTATCTGTAATATTCATTCATCCAGGTCATGGTATATCTGTAATTATCATTCATCCAGGTCATGGTATATCTGTAATATTCATTCATCCAGGTCTGGTATATCTGTAATTTCTTCATCCAGGTCATGGTAATCTGTATATTCATTCATCCCGGTTCATGGTTCTTGTAATATATCCATCCAGGTCATGGTATATCTGTAATATTCATTCATAGGTCATGGTATATCTGTAATATTCATTCATCCAGGTCAGGTATATCTGTAATATTCATTCATCCAGGTCATGGTATATCGTAATATTCATTCACCAGGTCATGGTATATCTAGTAAATATTCATTCATCCAGGTCATGGTATATCTGTAATATTCATTCATCCAGGTCATGGTTATCTGTAATATTATTATCCAGGTATGGTAATCTGTAATTCATCATCCAGGTCATGGTATATCTGTAATATTCATCCATCCAGGTCATTGGTATATCTGTAATATTCATCCATCCAGGTCATGGTGTATCTGTAATATTCATCCATCCAGGTCATGGTATATCTGTAATTCATTCATCCAGGTCATAGTGTATCTGTAATATTCATCATCCAGGTCATGGTATCTTAATATTCATCACCAGTCATGGTATATCTGTAATATTCATTCATCCAGGTCATGGTATATCTGTAATATTCATTCATCCAGGTCATGGTTATCGTAATATTCATCCATCAGGTCATCTGGTATATCTGTAATATTCATCCATCCAGGTCATGGTATATCTGTATATTCATTCATCCAGGTCATGGTATATCTGTAATATTCATTCATCCAGGTCACGGTGTATCTGTAATATTCATTCATCCAGGTCATGGTATATCTGTAATATTCATTCATCCAGTATGGTATATCTGTAAGATTCATTCATCCAGGTCATGGTATATCTGTAATATCATTCATCCAGGTCATGGTATATCTGTAATATTCATTCATCCAGGTCATGGTATATCTGTAATATTCATTCATCCAGGTCATGGTATATCTGTAATATCATCATCCAGGTATGGATATCTGTAATATTCATTCATCCAGGTCATGGTTATCTGTAATATTCATCATCCAGGTCAGGTATATCTGTAATATTCATCCATCAGGTCATGGTATATCTGTAATATCATCCATCAGGTCGTGGTATATCTGTAATATTCATCCATCCAGGTCATGGTATATCTGTAATATTCTATCATCCAGGTCTGGTATATTGTAATTTCATTCATCCAGGTCATGGTATATCTGTAATATTTATTCATCCAGGTCATGGTATATCTGTAATATTCATTCATCCAGGTCATGGTATATCTGATTATTCATCATCAGGTCACGGTATATCTGTAATATTCATTCATCCAGGTCATGGTATATCTGTAATATTCATTCATCCAGGTCAGGTATATCTGTAATATTCATTCATCCAGGTCATGGTATATCTGTAATATCATTCATCCAGGTCATGGTATATCTGTAATATTTCATCCATCCAGGTCATGGTATATCTGTAATATTCATTCATCCAGGTCACGGTAATCTGTAATATTCATTCATCCAGGTCATGGTATATCTGTAATATCATCATCCAGGTCATGGTATATCTGTAATTATTCATCCATCCAGGTCATGGTATATCTGTAATATTCATCACATCCAGTCACGGTATATCTGTAATATTATTCATCCAGGTCATGGTTATCTGTATATTCATCCATCCAGGTCATGGTATATCGTAATATTCATCCATCAGGTCATGGTATATCTGCAATATTCATCCACCGGCTGGTATTATCTGGTAATATTGTACACCCTGGTAAACTTCCGTTTCCTTGCCTAAGTTTAATTCATTTGTAAAAAATGAAACCTTAACGCAAATCCCCAAAATATTTCCTTAAATTCCCAATATAGAACAGTTTTAGATTAACTAATTGAATACAACAGATATACCATGACCTGGATGAATGAGAACCTTCACAAGCATTACATTGAGTTGTGTGGAGGAGATATAAATTATAGCTGTGTTTCAGGTAGATCCAATCCCACATAGCTCCTCAGCCATTTACATTCATTCCAATATGGAGTCCCCATCCATTATAAAGGATTTGCGGGTTGGTCATTGAGAACATTTCCTGCTGTAAGTGAAGTCCTCTTAATTTGTTATAAAGTAGGGTTTCCTATATGAGGAGATCTAGGAGGAGAGGTATCACACTTGTATTTCATTGTTGTGGTGAACATTTTCTTGTAACTACAAGATGAAGCCTTCTAGACCTAGGGTAGTCCATATGGGTCCATGACAGTACAGTTTTTGCGATTTTGCACATGCACTGCTGAGGAAGGGGGCAGTAAGATCCCGAAACGTTGTTTTGTTGACTGCATGCAGCAGTTTAGTGCATTAACGCACAGCCTTGAAAATGGCCAGCACTAACACCATGTTGCGCTGCGTTAAAAAGACGCACAGTATGAACAAAGCCTTAGCAGTATAAAGTTCTTTTGCGTGCCATCTGTAGCTCTAATCCTATAACCTTATAAGTGCAATCTGCTCACTGACAGACGTAAGAGTTTTGCACACATATTTCAACAAAGCAGAACTGATTCCATCAGTAGGTGAGGCTCAGTTGATTGAATGTCTCCTATACGGACTTTTCTCCAGGGACCCAAATTCCAACACTCTACAGCGCTATGGAATAGAAATCAATCTCTCAATAATTCACAGCCAATCAACCAATAAGTAAATGAATCTTATTTAATGCCTGAACTAAAGGTAAAGTAAAGGTAACTCTGCCTTATAGAATCTACGATACAAAAGATAATTTAAGTTCTTCGCTCTATTCCAAATGTCTAACTAATAAAAAAGATATTGAGAACTAAATAGATATAAATATCCTACTTAATCATTTATCTATACATTAAACCACAGTATAAAAACACGTTAAGGGCTAGGCCACGCTAGCGTGTTTTTTGCGAGTTTGCACATGCGTTTGCGCATTTCGATTTTTTTTTAGAATGGAAATCACGGGAGGTAAAGAAAATTTGCTATTAGCAATGCGTTGCGATTTTCTCATCTGTGTCTGTTTTTGTAATGCATGCGACTAGCATTTTATTGCGCAATCACATGCGTTTCCAGAATGGAAAATTGGTAGATCACATGCACAAACAAACACGCAAAACGCACCGGAATAGCACACACACGGTTAAAGAACATTTTAGTGTGGCCTCAGCCTAAGGCTGGGTACACACCAGCAGATAATTCTGGCCAACTGACCGATGGTGCCGTGGATCAGTCGGTCGGCCTGAAATATCTGATGGTACGGGTGGCCTGCCACGACCCAACTCGGTCAGTCGAGCAAATTAACAGTCATTTGTCTTGGCTGAGCGCTCACTCACAGCAAACGCTCGGTCTGGAAAAATAATAGCCCCGTGTTTACCCAGCTTAAAAAACAGGGAAATTAAATAAGGTGTTAAGGTGGTGCTAATTTTTCCCCAACCAATCAGATCTTATTTTAGGTTTGAAAGCTAACATCTGATTGGTTGGAGCAAAATTAGCACCACCTTAACAATAAGAACTATTATTAAATTATCCCTGATAATAAGGCACATGAATAAACATTAAATAATAACACACTATATACACCCTACCTAACTAAAACTCCTGAGCACGGGGTATAACTCAATAATATAAATAAATATACTGATGTAGGAGGAGCTCTAATGCTAATAAAATCCATAATCTAGGTATATTGATGTAGGGATATCCACGTTCCAATATTCACAGTTAGCATGTAATCCGGAATGGCTTGTGGAGGTCCTTACAGTTTATATTACATATGTGTGTACAGATACAGCTGTAATAGGTAACAGCATACAGGTAAAGGTGTCCATACATTGGTTCGTAACCACCGATTGCCCCGCAACATTCAATCAATTTTCCAGATCTTCTTCCAATCTTGAGGTCCCGTCCGGCCCCATTCATTTTGTGATCGTATGTCGGACGCAAAGAAGAATGTGAAAGGCGGTTCCGAAATATTGATTGAATGTGGCAGATCAGTCGAAGGGTAAGTACTAACGTTTGGGCACCTTAAGGTAAGTTTTACCATCCAATCGTATAGATCAAATGTGTTCCAAATTCCTTAAATGTTCATTGGAATATCAACTGAACCGGGAATAAAAAGTCTCTTACCGCCTCTGAGAAAGTCTCTCCCTTGATCTAGAAAGAAACTGGAGGAAATCAGAAATTGATTTAGTCCCTAGGCTCACCTAAGTGCAAATAATATACAAAAAATAGAGGTGTGCTCCCTCGTAAACAAGGCCAATCTATGAGTGGAGACCTGTGAATATCCTATACAGTGCGTAGCTCTCATAGGTGACTAACTTTTACATTTTACTCCTGTCGGATTACCCTGTACAGCAGAACCTATTATGGATTTTATATTTTTGGGTCCCAAGGGAGGTGAGGGCTTATAGAGGGGTCTATGGGGTCTATCCTTACAAATTTGATATAGTCACCTAAATGCAAATCCCATTGATATTTCCAATATATCGGCCCGACCGCCCAACATTTCAGTGTATTGGTTAATCGGACCAAAATATGGGACTAATGGTTGATTGGACGGGTCAGAAAATCATGAGCGAACTGTCTTCTGTGGCTACTTTTGCTGCAAACCGACAGTCCTTTGTCCTGGTCGACTGGTTGCAAGTGTTGATCAGTCAGGACGAAGTTCATTTCGTTTCCGAACTTTGGAACTCCAGAAAAGGTCCAAATTATCGAACTTGTAATTCTGCGTGGGAGTGTCAGAGAAAGGTAAGATTAAAACGAAAGTGGTGTTGTGGGGCAAGCCAACAAAGCATTTCTTTTCTAAAAATCTGTGAAAGAAAATGCACATATTGCAAATTTAGGAACTTAAAAACTTTTGAGGTGCTGGCAGTTCCCCTACTTCAGCTAACTGAAATCCCCCATGACCAGATTGTGCCCCAAACCTGCAGCCTTCGTCAACTGCAAATAGAGGTAAATTTCCCCTTTCCCACTGGCATTTGGAGGCTTGTAACAGACCACTAATAATTTACTCACCTTCTAGCTTCCCATGCACAGCTCCACCCATATTATTTCAGCTCTATCGTTTAAACCCCCAGCTATTCAATCTTTTAGATTTAGCTTAAAAGAATTGTACACTAAAAAAATTACTTTGCCACATTTCAATCTATAAATAAATACATGTAACCAGCACTTACTCTGATGTGTTTGTGTTGCTGCATGTCCCCCAACCCTCTGCCAGACTATCTGACTCTCTGTGAAGGCAAGCATGCTCAGTAATCTCTATGAAGCAGCATTGAGAGAGGGAAATTCCCACCATGAATTTCACGTACCAACTGTCACCTTTCCAGCTACAGTAAAACTATAAAGAGTTGTTAATGATACACTTGATTGACAGCTGAAATGTAAGATGGCTCAGACTGGATATCTAGGGGGGACAATTGGACAATTAAAAAAAACAAAAAAATTCCAGTGTACACATCCTTTTTATTTTTTTTATTTTTGTGTTTAACATACATACATAACCCCCCACCACCACCACCACCACCACCATCTTTCTTATTTACTCTATCATGTCTAAACAAGGAGTATCCTTACAAATTTACTGCCCGGCTATGTGAATCATTTATCCATGTTTCTGCTATACAGATCACATTTTACTGTCCTTTTAAAGCTATCAGTTCTAGTTCCCCAGTTTTTACAGCTAGACATCTTGCATCAGTTTAAACTGAGAGGAAAGTAATGGTTTGTTATTATTATAAATAATAAAACAGACACAAAACATTTATTCAGAACATTCTCAGGGTGATGCACTGCTCCTATTCTGCTCCTAATTGGCACACTGCTCCTATTCTGGAGTTTAAGTCACCCTAACCGATGCTATTTCAGTTAGCGTGACCTAAAAACCTTCATTGCAGCGGCTGCATGGCTAATGCGGCAGTTAACTGTGCATCTACCACAAGCGATGTTACACCCCGAAAGCAGCATACTTTTTCGGCACTTTAAACACCAGATAATCTTAAAAGTAGTGAAATAGATACTGGGAGCACCGAGAGCCATTATCTGCATATATCATCGCACCGGGTTTGCCGATAGCGCCATCGGTCTGTCAGTGTTTTTGCTACTATTAATGAAGGAATTACAGGATTGCCTTTTTTTTTTTATAAAAAGACAGAGGTCAGCTGCAGATAAGGAGTACAGATGTCCGAACTTCGCAAAATCCGGTCCGCTCGAGAAAAAAATTCTAAAATCTGCGAGCGGACCCATTAAAACCCATTAAAATGAAAAAAAAAATTCGAAAATATGTGAAATCCTCGTATTTTTCGAAAATTTTCGAAAACGCGGCTCGGAAAAGTTTGGAAGGCGGAAATCCGGAAAATCCACGATATCCGCCGTTCGCGAATGAGGGAAATCCACCGCGGATCCGGGTTCGGATCCGCTAACACCGGGCCATCACTAATAAGGAGGGAATCCTCTACCTTGCTATGCACAAAATGAACTGTGCCATTTGCAAAAAGAAGTTATTTTAGCACCTTACTATGTTACTTATAAAAACTAAACAGTTTATAACAGTGCCCCCTATCTACTCATGGTGAAAGCACATCCTTCATCATGGGGAGTTGTTGACCTTATTCAGTATTTTCATGCAGCTTTTTAGTAACCTGCTGTTCCCCACGACTGGAATGATGGACTGAACAATGGGGAAAAAGCATGTTAACATAATGCAAACCCAGTCTGCAATAGTACGGCATACAGGAAAAAGCAAATTCACTGATAAGAAAAAGAGTGTAAGATAAATAATAAGAAGAGACACCAGTGTACGAGTTGCTCTCTGGTGAACCTTTAGGTTGGGGCCACCACCCTCCCTTATGTTGTGGCGCATGTGTTGACTGTGTTTGTAGAGAGATACGATGATTTGGCCGGTGGTGATTGATATAATAATGGATGGAATGAGACAGTTGATAGATTGCAAACCAAGGCTGAGAAGATCACCTGAGCTGGAATATGAAGTCTGGTTGGCCAGGAGAACAGGTGAGAACTTGGTATAAAGCGCAGAGTTTATGACGGAAAATGTCTGAACTGTTAATATCTCCCAGGGGACCAGGGTCTGAAGATTCTTCTTAATCTGTGCAAGGAAACCACAATGGAAATGACCAATCTTCACAAAGTAGAAGAAACATAGACAGGCGCCTAGCCAACAATTGGAGAAGTCTGAATATGCTATGAGAAAAGCCATCGAGTAAACCCCGTAGAGACCCACAAGGTGTAAATCCACGAGTATGATAGAAAGACCATTGGCAGCAGAGTAGATGACATTGGAGAAGGAAAGGGCAACAGTGATCTGATCACTAGGGTTCATCCTTTCTCCTCTCATCAAGCTATGGACATTTACTGACATAATGAACACATTGGAGACCATCCCAGAAATAACTCCCACCATACTGATGGTCTGTATTGTAATAAATTCCCAGCCCATGGTAGATGGCATGTGAAACCTTATAGACGTGCACAGATCTAAGTAGGATTGTTCCAAATTCCCATCCAGTTCCGTCTTTTATTTGCAGCGAATGTCATGGCCGATTCTTATAACCTGTTCATTCATTCAAGGTGAAACCACCAGGTCCTATGTTCTTGGATTTATCTAAATTCAAATTCAATTAATATTTTCTGACTCCCAGTGTAAATTATACATGTTGTTGTTTAATGCTGTAATGTGTCCTTTGTAAAGTGATTTTATATTAGAACGCATTTCTTTTTTTAACTGATTAAAATGCCATAAGAGTATCCCATCATGCCTTGGACATGTTGTAACACTTAAAGGGAAAATTATACACCCTTCACTACCCCTCCACTAGGGGGTATATTTATAACTTTTTGCCAACGTTTTCAATAAATTTGGACAATAACCAGCGCCAAAAAGTCAAAACTTCTGTGATCGGCATTTTGCTTACTGTCGTGGTCACCGCTCTCTTATTTATTAAACGCCAATAAGTGTTTCTGCCATTTTAAAAACAAAAACGCAAAAACGCGTAAGTGACCCTATTTAAAGCCTTGCAGCCATTTTCGCCGCATTACAGGACTTGTCTCCGGCACACATGGCAGTATTCATTGATTTAAGTCAGGTATCATGGCAAAAAGTAAAGATACTGTTTTCACGGTGATACTTTATGCTTCCAAATGATTGGCTTTATAAATACGGCAAAAATGGCCATTTTGTCATTGCAATATCCAATAGTGAAATGGAGTAAATCCTATTAGTTTAATTAATTATGGTGTGAATAATAACACACTAAGCAGGTGATAGGATAATAACTGGGGGGATAGAATGCCAGTGCTAGAGATAGCTAATAGAGAGAGAAACCAAAGAAGTTTCTAAAACAACCCCTTAGACAAGGCTGGGAAAAGATCTGGCTCTCTTTACAGCCTCATATGTGGGGTTGTTTTAGAAAAATCCCATTAGTTTATATTAAGAATAGTCCAGGTAAGGATCGCCGGAGCCCTGCGCTGACTGCACAGGTGCGTACCTGCCTAGTGGAACCTTATAACCAACCACTAGTTCAGACGTCTGGAGACCAGCACCACCCTAAGCAGATTAGCACCAGAGAGTGCTGGGTGTGCAGGTACTTGTTTGAATTGCAGCCGCCAGTTCATACCACATGAAGGACACATACTAACAACATTTAGATAAAATAGACGATATTTCAAAGTGACATGTTAAACCACACAATGTACCTAGTAGAGATGGGCGAACTTCATAAAGTCCGGTCCGTTTTTGAACTTTCGAACTTCAGTAAAAGGTTGAGAGTTTGAATTCGGACCCATTAAAGTCAATGGGAGAGTGATAGTTTGAAAAGTCTGGGTTTATTACAGCTAAACTAACAATGGTAACTTACTGTAAATGGCTGTGGCACCTGGGAAATGGTCTGGGGAACATGTTTAACTTGTTAAAACACTTCCTAAACACTAGCGGGCAATTGTTAGGTTTTGTGCAAGCTACATTAGAGGGTTACGGCCAATTCGAGGGTTACCGAATGATACTTTCAAGGGTTAGCGAAAATAGAGCCATAAATTCGAGGGTTAACAATATCAAACGATACTTTTGAGGGTTAGCGAACGGCTCATTAATTCAATAATTCTCGAAACAGCAACAACGAATGTTCAATAATTATTGAAAGTCCGGAAAGTTGGAATGTCCGAGAAATCCGGGATAGTTTGAGAAGTCCGAGTCCATTCAAACTCGATAAGTTCGTCTTCAACTCGGGTTCGAGTTCTAGTCCATCTCTATTTCTGAGAAAGGGGATACAGACAGGAAACGTGTGGTTAAATATGTCACTTTGAAATATGGTCTATAGTCTATTTTTTCTAAATTTTGTTGCTATGCTTCCTTCCTATGGAATGAACTAGTTGTTAGATGGGACTGGAGAACAGACGACAAACAATCCAATCAGAAGTTTGTATTTATTCCTCATCTTTATAGTGTTGGCAATGGGCAGAGCTGCTCTGTACATGTGACATAAACCTTGTGCATTGGGAACTAGACTTTAAACAGTCAGGTCCTCTTTTTAAAGGAGAACTAAATGTTAAATAATAAAACAAAAGGATTTGTGTTTATTTCTCATTTTAGTGTTTTGCAATTTTTGAAACCCGGAAAAAAAACAATTCTCCAGTTCAGTTAAAGAACTAAATATATGATGCATAAAGATTAACATTTTTGGTTAGTTTTAGGCAGGAGTCATTGGTGCTGAATTGCTGGTTTACGTTCCCAAAAATACTTGTGTTTATTTTAACTTTAGTGTTTTGCAAATTTTAGAACCTGGAGAAGGATAAGGCAGCAATCTGCATTGCGGCCAGTAGATGTCGCTCTGTAACTGAGACAAAGTAGAAAAAAACCCATCTCCTTCTCATCCGAACCAACAAGTAAGATTTCAAATTTTTTTTTAATAAAATTTGCAATACCGTGCAAATACCGGCATTGTGAAATACTGATAATGACCTGGATGTTACAATGCCATTGATATTTTTCACCACCGTTATTAATTAACAATTGATACTGTACAGTATTGGCAATCTCCTTTACTCATAAATTTTACGGCTGTAAATTAGAAAGGCGCATTTAAAGGAGAACTAAACCCAATTTTTTATATTCCAGAATCTGAAACAACCCCCCTAAAAACACCATAAACTATAAAATGCCACTTTAGTAAACTCTGTTAAAGTAATGTAAGCCTGTTAAGAACTGGATGAAGTATCTGTGTGTATGTTGCAGTGTCCGACCACACCTCCTGACCTCAGTCTATGCTTCCTTCTTTATCTGTGTCCCTGTAAAAGATTGGCTAGATATTATTAATGGGTTGACCAACTTAACACGTTTCTGCCATAGCTAAGGACTGAGCATGTGGCAGAACATAATAGTCCGTTGACCAACTGTGTGATACTAGAATGCTGAGAAGTAAAGCACAAACCATTTGTTATTTAGGTAATTTCCCAGAGCCTGTATCAAAATGAGAGGTAAGCACAGATTACTGGTTTTATCAGGTGTTCTGCCTTCTAGTTCAGTTTTGTTCTGTGGCTTTAGTTGCCCTTTAAGTACAGATAACGAGTGGCGCATTGTGGCTGCAGGTTAGCGATAGTTGTATCCCTGCGATATCGGTAATGTCCAAATTCTGCCTTGAAAAGTCTAGAGATAATGATTAAACACAGAAAGAAATCGCCAGCACTCGGTTAAACCCACGCTGTGGTGTTGACCAGCTGCTAGAAGTACCATAGTGCCAACGCTCGGCCTAACCCACATTCTGGTGTTGACCAGCTGCTAAAGTACCATAGTGCCAACCCGTCGGCCTAACCCACATTCTGGAGTTGACCAGCTGCTAGAAGTACCATAGTGCCAATGCTCGGCCTAACCACTTCTGGAGTTGACCACTGCTAGAAGTACCATAGTGCCAATGCCTCGGCCTTAACCCATTCTGAGTTGACCACTGCTAGAATACCATAGTGCCAACTCGGCCTAACCACATTCTGGAGTTGACCAGCTGCTAGAAGTACCATAGTGCCACGCTCGGCCTAACCCACATTCTGGAGTTGACCAGCTGCTAGAAGTACCATAGTGCCAATGCTCGACCTAACCCACATTCTGAGTTTACCACTGCTGAAGTACCATAGTGCCAACGCTCGGCCTCACCCACATTCTGGAGTTAACAGCTGCTAGAAGTACCATAGTGCCAATGCTCGGCCTAACCCACATTCTGGAGTTGACCAACTGCTAGAAGTACCATAGTGCCACGCTCGCCTAACCCACATTCTGGAGTTGACAGCTGCTAGAAGTACCATAGTGCCAACGCTCGGCCTAACCCACATTCTGGAGTTGACCAGCTGCTAGAAGTACCATAGTGCCAACGCTCGGCCTAACCCACATTCTGAAGTTGACCAGCTGCTAGAAGTACCATAGTGCCAACGCTCGGCCTAACCCACATTCTGGAGTTGACCAGCTGCTAGAAGTACCATAGTGCCAACGCTCGGCCTAACCCACATTCTGGAGTTGACCAGCTGCTAAAGTACCATAGTGCCAAGCCTCGCCTAACCCCATTCTGGAGTTGACCAGCTGCTAGAAGTACCATAGGCCACGCTCGGCCTAACCCACATTCTGGAGTTAACCAGCTGCTAGAAGTACCATAGTGCCAACGCTCGGCCTAACCCACATTCTGGAGTTGACCAGCTGCTAGAAGTACCATAGTGCCAACGCTCGGCCTAACCCACATTCTGGAGTTGACGCAGCTGCTAGAAGTACCATAGTGCCAACGCTCGGCCTAACCCACATTCTGGAGTTGACCAGCTGCTAGAAGTACCATAGTGCCAACGCTCGGCCTAACCACATTCTGGATTGACCAGCTGCTAGAAGTACCATAGTGCCAACGCTCGGCCTAACCCACATTCTGGAGTTGACCAGCTGCTAGAAGTACCATAGTGCCATGCTCGGCCTAACCCCATTCTGGAGTTGACCACTGCTAGAATACCATAGTGCCAATGCTCGGCCTAACCCACATTCTGGAGTTGACCCGCTGCTGAAGTACCATAGTGCCAACGCTCTGCCTAACCCACATTCTGGAGTTGACCAGCTGCTGAAGTACCATAGTGCCAACGCTCGGCCTAACCCACATTCTGGAGTTGACCAGCTGCTAGAAGTACCATAGTGCCAACGCTCGGTCCTAACCACATTCTGGAGTTGACCAGCTGCTAGAAGTACCATAGTGCCAACGCTCGGCCTAACCCACATTCTGGAGTTGACCAGCTGCTAGAAGTACCATAGTGCCAACGCTCGCCTAACCCACATTCTGGAGTTGACCAGCTGCTAAAGTACCATAGTGCCATGCTCGGCCTAACCCACATTCTGGAGTTGAGCCAGCTGCTAGAAGTACCATAGTGCCAACGCTCGGCCTACCCCACATTCTGGAGTTGACCAGCTGCTAGAAGTACCATAGTGCCAACGCTCGGCCTAACCACATTCTGGAGTTGACCAGCTGCTATAAGTACCATAGTGCCATGCTCGGCCTAACCCACATTCTGGAGTTTGACCAGCTGCTAGAAGTACCATAGTGCCAACGCTCGGCCTAACCCACTTCTGGAGTTGACCAGCTGCTAGAAGTACCATAGTGCCACGCTCGGCCTAACCCACATTCTGGAGTTGACCAGCTGCTAGAAGTACCATAGTGCCAACGCTCGGCCTAACCACATTCTGGAGTTGACCAGCTGCTAGAAGTACCATAGTGCCAACGCTCGTCGGCCTACACATTCTGGATTGACCACTGCTAGAAGTACCATAGTGCCAACGCTCGGCCTAACCCACATTCTGGATTGACCAGCTGCTAAAGTACCATAGTGCCAATGCTCGGCCTAACCCACATTCTGGAGTTGACCACTGCCTAGAAGTACCATAGTGCCAACGCTCGCCTACCCCACATTCTGGAGTTGACCAGCTGCTAGAATTACCATAGTGCCACGCTCGGCCTAACCCACATTCTGGAGTTACCAGCTGCTAGAAGTACCATAGTGCCAATGCTCGCCTAACCCACATTCGGGAGTTGACCAGCTGCTAGAAGTACCATAGTGCCAACGCTCGGCCTAACCCACATTCTGGAGTTGACCAGCTGCTAGAAGTACCATATGTGCCAACGCTCGGCCTAACCCACATTCTGGAGTTGACCAGCTGCTAGAAGTACCATAGTGCCAATGCTCGGCCTACACCCACATTCTGGAGTTGACCAGCTGCTAGAAGTACCATAGTGCCAACGCTCGCCTAACCCACATTCTGGAGTTGACCAGCTGCTAGAAGTACCATAGTGCCAACGCTCCCTAACCCACATTCTGGAGTTGACCACTGCTAGAAGTACCATAGTGCCAATGCTCGCCACCACATTCTGGAGTTGACCAGCTGCTAGAAGTACCATAGTGCCAATCGCGGCCTAACCCACATTCTGGAGTTGACCAGCTGCTAAAGTACCATAGTGCCAACGCTCGGCCTAACCACATTCTGGAGTTGACCAGCTGCTAGAAGTACCATAGTGCCAACGCTCGCCTAACCCACATTCTGGAGTTGACCAGCGCTAGAAGTACCATAGGGCCAACGCTCGGCCTAACCCATTCTGGAGTTGACCAGCTGCATAAGTACCAAAGTGCCACGCTCGGCCTAACCCACATTCTGGAGTTCCCAGCTGCTAGAAGTACCATAGTGCCAATCCGGCCTAACCCACTTTCTGGAGTTGACCAGCTGCTAGAAGTACCATAGTGCCAACGCTCGGCCTAACCCACATTCTGGAGTTGACCAGCTGCTAAAGTCCCATAGTGCCAAGCCTCGGCCTAACCCACATTCTGGAGTTGACCAGCTGCTAGAAGTACCATAGTGCCAACGCTCGGCCTAACCCACATTCTGATGTTAACCAGCTGCTAGAAGTACCATAGTGCCAACGCTCGGCCTAACCCACATTCTGGTTTGACCAGCTGCTAGAAGTACCATAGTGCCAATGCTCTCTAAACCCACATTCTGGAGTTGACCAGCTGCTAGAAGTACCATAGTGCCAACGCTCGCCTACCCCATTCTAAGTTGACCAGCTGCTAGAAGTACCATAGTGCCAATGCGCGGCCTAACCCACATTCGGGAGTTGACCAGCTGCTAGAAGTACCATAGTGCCAACGCTCGCCTAACCACATTCTGGATTACCAGCTGCTAGAAGTACCATAGTGCCAACGCTCGCCTAACCCACATTCTGGAGTTGACCAGCTGCTAGAAGTACCATAGTGCCAATGCTCGGCCTAACCCCCATTCTGGAGTGACCGCTGCTAGAAGTACCATAGTGCAAATGCTCGGCCTAACCACATTCTGGAGTTGACCAGCCTAGAATTACCATAGTGCCAACGCTCGCCTAACCCACATTCTGGAGTTGACCACTGCTAGAAGCCATAGTGCCAAGCGCTCGGCCTAACCCACATTCTGGAGTTGACCAGCTGCTAGAAGTACCATAGTGCCAACGCTCGGCCTAACCCACATTCGGAGTTGACCAGCTGCTAGAAGTACCATAGTGCCAACGCTCGCCTAACCCACATTCTGGAGTTGACCAGCTGCTAGAAGTACCATAGTGCCAACGCTCGGCCTAACCCACATTCTGGAGTTGACCAGCTCTAGAAGTACCATAGTGCCAACGCGGCCTAACCCCTTTCTGGAGTTGACCACTGCTAGAAGTACCATAGTGCCAACGCTCGGCCTAACCACATTCTGGGTTGACCAGCTGCTAGAAGTACCATAGTGCAACTCGGCCTAACCCACATTCTGGAGTTGACCAGCTGCTGAAGTACCATAGTGCCAATGCTCGGCCTAACCACATTCTGGAGTTGACCAGCTGCTAGAAGTACCATAGTGCCAACGCTCGGCCTAACCACATTCTGGAGTTGACCAGCTGCTAGAAGTACCATAGTCCAACGCTCGGCCTAACCACATTCTGGAGTTGACCAGCTGCTAGAAGTACCATAGTGCCAACGCTCGGCCTAACCCACATTCTGGAGTTGACCAGCTGCTAGAAGTCACCATAGTGCCAACCTCGGCCTAACCACATTCTGGAGTGAGCCGCTGCTAGAAGTACCATAGGCCAACGCTCGGCCTACCCCACATTCTGGAGTGACCGCTGCTAGAAGTCCCATAGTGCCAACGCTCGGCCCTAACCCACATTCTGGGTTGACCACTGCTAGAAGTACCATAGTGCCAACGCTCGGCCTAACCCCACATCTGGTGTGACCAGCTCTAGAAGTACCATAGTGCCAATGCTCGGCCTAACCCACTTCTGGAGTTGACAGCTGCTAGAAGTACCATAGTGCCAATGCTCGCCCTAACAAAATTCTGGATTTGACCAGCTGCTAGAAGTACCATAGTGCCAACGCTCGGCCTAACCCACATTCTGGAGTTGACCAGCTGCTAGAAGTACCATAGTGCCAACGCTCGGCCTAACCCACATTCTGGTTGACCAGCTGCTAGAAGTACCATAGTGCCAACTGCCGGCCTAACCCACATTCTGGAGTTGACCAGCTGCTAGAAGTACATATTGCCAAGGCTCGGCCTAACCCACATTCTGGAGTATACCAGCTGCTAGAAGTACCATAGTGCCAATGCTCGGCCTAACCCACATTCTGGAGTTGACCAGCTGCTAGAAGTACCATAGTGCCAATGCTCGGCCTAACCCACATTCTGGAGTTGACCAGCTGCTAGAGTACCATAGTGCCAACGCTCGGCCTAACCCCATTCTGGATTTGACCAGCTGCTAGAAGTACCTAGTGCCAACGCTCGGCCTAACCACATTCTGGAGTTGACCAGCTGCTAAAGTACCATAGGCCAACGCTCGCCCTAACCCACATTCTGGAGTGACCAGCTGCTAGAAGTACCATAGTGCCAAGCTCGGCCTAACCCACATTCTGGAGTTGACCAGCTGCTAGAAGTACCATAGTGCAACGCTCGGCCTAACCCACATTCTGGGTTGACCAGCTGCTAGAAGTACCATATTGCCAACGCTCGGCCTAACCCACATTCTGGAGTTGACCAGCTGCTAGAAGTACCATAGTGCCAATGCTCGGCCTACCCCCATTCTGGAGTTGACCAGCTGCTAGAAGTACCATGTGCCAACGCTCGCCTAACCCACATTCTGGAGTTGACCAGCTGCTAGAAGTACCATAGTGCCAACGCTCGGCCTAACCCACATTCTGAGTTGACCAGCTGCTGAAGTACCATGGCCAATGCTCGGCCTAACCACATTCTGGAGTTGACCAGCTGCTAGAAGTACCATAGTGCCAACTGCTCGGCCTAACCCACATTCTGGAGTTGACCAGCTGCTAGAAGTACCATAGTGCCAACGCTCGGCCTAACCCACATTCTGGAGTTGACCAGCTGCTAAAGTACCATAGTGCCAATGCTCGGCCTAACCCACATTCTGGAGTTGACCAGCTGCTAGAAGTACCATAGTGCCAACGCTGGGCCTAACCCACATTCTGGAGTTGACCAGCTGCTAGAAGTACCATAGTGCCAACGCTCGGCCTAACCCACATTCTGGAGTTGACCAGCCAGAAGTACCATAGTGCCAATGCGCCGGCCTACCCACATTCTGGAGTTGACCAGCTGCAGAAGTACCATAGTGCCAACGCTCGCCTAACCCACATTCTGGAGTTGACCAGCTGCTAGAAGTACCATAGTGCCAACGCTCGGCCTAACCCACATTCTGGAGTTGACCACTGCTAGAAGTACCATAGTGCCAACGCTCGGCCTAACCCACATTCTGGAGTTGACCAGCTGCTAGAAGTACCATAGTGCCAACGCTCGGCCTAACCCACATTCTGGAGTTGACCAGCTGCTAGAGTACCATAGTGCCAATGCTCGGCCTAACCCACATTCTGGAGTTGACCAGCTGCTAGAAGTACCATAGTGCCAACGCTCGGCCTAACCCACACTGGAGTTGACCAGCTGCTAGAAGTACCATAGTGCCAACGCTCGGCCTAACCCACATTCTGGAGTTGACCAGCTGCTAGAAGTACCATAGTGCCAATGCTCGGCCTAACCCACATTCGTGAGTTGACCAGCTGCTAGAAGTACCATAGTGCCAACGCTCGGCCTAACCCACATTCTGGAGTTGACCAGCTGCTAGAAGTACCATAGTGCCAACGCTCGGCCATACCCCACATTCTGGAGTTGACCAGCTGCTAAGTACCATAGTGCCAACGCTCGGCCTAACACATTCTGGAGTGACCAGCTGCTAGAAGTACCATAGTGCCAACGCTCGGCCTAACCCCCATTCTGGAGTTGACCAGCTATAGAAGTACCATAGTGCCAACGCTCGGCCTAACCCACATTCTGGAGTTGACCGCTGCTAAAGTACCATAGTGCCAATGCTCGGCCTAACCCACATTCTGGTTGACCAGCTGCTAGAAGTACCATAGTGCCAACGCTCGGCCTAACCCACATTCTGGAGTTGACCAGCTGCTAGAAGTACCATAGTGCCAACGCTCGCCTAACCACATTCTGGAGTTGACCACTGCTAGAAGTACCATAGTGCCAATGCTCGCCTAACCCACATTCTGGAGTTACCAGCTGCTAGAGTACCATAGTGCCAACGCTCGGCCTACCCACTTCTGGAGTTGACCAGCTCTAGAAGTACCATAGTGCCAGCTCGGCCTAACCCACATTCTGGAGTTGACCAGCTGCTAGAAGTACCAAGTGCCAATGCTCGGCCTAACCCACATTCTGAGTTGACCAGCGCTGAAGTACCATAGTGCCAACCTCTCGGCCTAACCCACATTCTGGAGTTGACCAGCTAGAAGTACCATAGTGCCAACGCGCGCCTAACCCACATTCTGGGTTTACCAGCTGCTAAAGTACCATAGTGCCAATGCTCGCCCTAACCCACATTCTGGAGTTGACCAGCTGCTAGAAGTACCATAGTGCCAATGCTCGCTAACCCACATTCTGGAGTTGACCAGCTGCTAGAAGTACCATAGTGCCAACGCTCGGCCTAACCCATTCTGGAGTTGACCAGCTGCTAAAGTACCATAGTGCCAAGCTCGGCCTAACCCACATTCTGGAGTTGACCAGCTGCTAGAAGTACCATAGTGCCAACGCTCGGCCTACCCACTTCTGGATGTTAACCAGCTGCTAGAAGTACCATAGTGCCAACGCTCGCCTAACCCCATTCTGGAGTTGACCAGCTGCTAGAAGTACCATAGTGCCAAGCTCGCTAACCCACATTCTGGAGTTGACCAGCTGCTAGAGTACCATGTGCCAACCTCGGCCTAACCCACATTCTGAGTTGACCAGCTGCTAGAAGTACCATAGTGCCAAGCTCGGCCTAACCCACATTCTGGAGTACCACTGCTAGAAGTACCATAGTGCCAATGCTCGGCCTAACACATTCTGGAGTTGACCAGCGCTAGAAGTACCATAGTGCCAACGCTCGGCCTAACCCACATTCTGGAGTTACCAGCTGCTAGAAGTACCATAGTGCCAATGCTCGGCCTAACCCACATTCTGGAGTTGACCAGCTGCTAGAAGTACCATAGTGCCAACGCTCGGCCTAACCCACATTCGAGTTGACCAGCTGCTAGAAGTACCATAGTGCCAGCTCGGCCTAACCCACATTCTGGGTTGACCAGCTGCTAGAAGTACCATAGTGCCAACTCTCGGCCTAACCCACACTCTGGAGTTGACCAGCTGCTAGAAGTACCATAGTGCCAACGCTCGGCCTAACCCACTTTCTGGATGACCAGCTGCTAGAAGTACCATAGTGCCAACGCTCGGCCTACCCACATTCTGGGTTGACCAGCTGCTAGAAGTACCATAGTGCCAAGCTCGGCCTAACCCACATTCTGGAGTTGACCAGCTGCTGAAAGTACCATAGTGCCAATGCTCGGCCTAACCCACATTCTGGAGTTGACCAGCTGCTAGAAGTACCATGTGCCAACGCTCGGCCTAACCACATTCTGGAGTGACCAGCTGCTAGAAGTACCATAGTGCAACTCTCGGCCTAACCACATTCTGGAGTTGACCAGCTGCTAGAAGTACCATAGTGCCAACGCTCGGCCTAACCCACATTCTGGAGTTGACCAGCTGCTAGAAGTACCATAGTGCCAACGCTCGGCCTAACCACATTCTGGAGTTGACCAGCTGCTAGAAGTACCATAGGGCCAACGCTCGGCCTAACCCACATTCTGGAGTGACCAGCTGCTAGAAGTACCATAGTGCCAACCTCGGCCTAACCCACATTCTGGGTTGACCAGCTGCTAGAAGTACCATAGTGCCAACGCTCGGCCTAACCCACATTCGGGTTGACCAGCTGCTAGAAGTACCATAGTGCCAAGCTCGCCTAACCCACTTCTGGAGTTGACAGCTGCTAGAAGTACATAGTGCCAACTCGGCTAACCACATTCTGGAGTGACCAGCTGCTAGAAGTACCATAGTGCCAACGCTCGCCTAACCCACATTCTGGAGTTGACCAGCTGCTAGAAGTACCATAGTGCCAAGCTCGGCCTAACCCACATTCTGGAGTGACCAGCGCTAGAAGTCCATAGTGCCAACTGCTCGGCCTAACCCACATCTGGAGTTGACCAGCTGCTAGAAGTACCATAGTGCCAATGCTCGGCCTAACCCACATTCTGGAGTGACCAGCTGCTAGAAGTACCATAGTGCCAATGCTCGGCCTAACCACATCTGGAGTTGACCAGCTGCTAGAAGTACCTAGTGCCAACGCTCGGCCTAACCCACATTCTGGAGTTGACCAGCTGCTAGAAGTACCATAGTGCCAACGCTCGGCCTAACCCACATTCTGGTTGACCAGCGCTAGAAGTACCATAGTGCAACGCTCGGCCTAACCCACATTCTGGAGTTGACCAGCTGCTAAAGTACCATAGTGCCAACGCTCTCGCCTAACCCACATTCTGGAGGAACCAGCTGCTAAAGTACCATAGTGCCAAGCTCGGCCTACCCACATTCTGGAGTTGACCACTGCTAGAAGTACCATAGATCCAAGTCAACGCCGGCCTAACCCACATTCTGGAGTTGACCAGCTGCTAGAGTACCATAGTGCCAAGCTCGGCCTAACCCACATTCTGGAGTTGACCAGCTCTAGAAGTACCATAGTGCCAAGCTCGGCCTAACCCCATTCTGGAGTTGACCAGCTGCTATAGAAGTACCATAGTGCCAACGCTCGCCTAACCCACATTCTGGAGTTGACCAGCTCTAGAATACCATAGTGCCAACGCTCGGCCTAACCCACATTCTGGAGTTGACCAGCTGCTAGAAGTACCATAGTGCCAATGCTCGGCCTAACCCACATTCTGGAGTTGACCAGCTGCTAGAAGTACCAAGTGCCAACGCTCGGCCTAACCCACATTCTGAGTTGACCAGCTGCTAGAGTACCATAGTGCAACGCTCGGCCTAACCCACATCTGGAGTTGACCACGCTAGAAGTACCATAGTGCCAAGCTCGGCCTAACCCACATTCTGGAGTTGACCAGCTGCTAGAAGTACCATAGTGCCAACGCTCGGCCTAACCCACATTCTGGAGTTGACCAGCTGCAGAAGTACCATAGTGCCAACGCTCGGCCTAACCCACATTCTGGAGTTGACCAGCTGCTAGAAGTACCATAGTGCCAAGCTCGGCCTAACCCACATTCTGGAGTTGACCAGCTGCTAGAAGTACCATAGTGCCAACGCTCGGCCTAACCCCATTCTGGAGTTGACCAGCTGCTAGAAGTACCATAGTGCCAACCTCGGCCTAACACATTCTGGAGTTGACCAGCTGCTAGAAGTACATAGTGCCAACGCTCGGCCAACCCCATTCTGGAGTTGACCAGCTGCTAGAAGTACCATAGTGCCAACGCTCGGCCTAACCACATTCTGGAGTTGACCAGCTGCTAGAAGTACCATAGTGCCAAGCTCGGCCTAACCCACATTCTGGAGTTGACCAGCTGCTAGAAGTACCATAGTGCCAACGCTCGGCCTAACCCACATTCTGGAGTTGACCAGCTGCTAGAAGTACCATAGTGCCAAGCTCGGCCTAACCACATTCTGGAGTTGACCAGCTGCTAGAAGTACCATAGTGCCAAGCCGGCCTAACCCACATTCTGGAGTTGACCAGCTGCTAGAAGTACCATAGTGCCAACCTCGGCCTAACCCACATTCTGGAGTTGACCAGCTGCTAGAGTACCATAGTGCCAACGCTCGGCCTAACCCACATTCTGGAGTTGACCAGCTGCTAGAAGTACCATAGTGCCAACGCTCGGCCTAACCCACATTCTGGAGTTGACCAGCTGCTAGAAGTACCATAGTGCCAACGCTCGGCCTAACCCACATTCTGGAGTTGACCAGCTGCTAGAAGTACCATAGTGCCAACGCTCGGCCTAACCCAATTCTGGAGTTGACCAGCTGCTAGAAGTACCATAGTGCCAATGCTCGGCCTAACCCACATTCTGGAGTTGACCAGCTGCTAGAAGTACCATAGTGCCAACGTCGGCCTAACCCCATTCTGGAGTTGACCAGTCTGCTAAAGTACCATAGTGCCAACGCTCGGCCTAACCCACATTCTGGAGTTGACCAGCTGCTAGAAGTACCATAGTGCCAATGCTCGGCCTAACCCACATTCTGGAGTTGACCAGCTGCTAGAAGTACCATAGTGCCAACGCTCGCCTAACCCACATTCTGGAGTTGACCAGCTGCTAGAAGTACCATAGTGCCAACGCTCGGCCTAACCCACATTCTGGAGTTGACCAGCTGCTAGAAGTACCATAGTGCCAAGCTCGGCCTAACCCACATTCTGGAGTTGACCAGCTGCTAGAAGTACCATAGTGCCAACGCTCGGCCTAACCCACATTCTGGAGTTGACAGCTGCTAGAAGTACCAGTGCCATGCTCGCCTAACCACATTCTGGAGTTGACCAGCTCTAGAAGTACCATAGTGCCAAGCTCGGCCTAACCCACATTCTGGAGTTGACCAGCTGCTAGAAGTACCATAGTGCCAACCTCGGCCTAACCACATTCTGGAGTTGACCAGCTGCTAGAAGTACCATAGTGCCAACGCTCGGCCTAACCCACATTCTGGAGTTGACCAGCTGCTAGAAGTACCATAGTGCCAACGCTCGGCCTAACCCACATTCTGGAGTTGACCAGCTGCTAGAAG
This sequence comes from Hymenochirus boettgeri, assembly GCA_019447015.1. Lineage (NCBI taxonomy): Eukaryota > Metazoa > Chordata > Amphibia > Anura > Pipidae > Hymenochirus > Hymenochirus boettgeri. Next base: position 99,317 of record JAACNH010000725.1, read on the forward strand.
TACCATAGTGCCAATGCTCGGCCTAACCCACATTCTGGAGTTGACCACTCTAGAAGTACCATAGTGCAAGCTCGGCCTAACCCACATTCTGGAGTTGACCAGCTGCTAGAAGTACCATAGTGCCAACGCTCGGCCTAACCCACATTCTGGAGTTGACCAGCTGCTAGAAGTACCATAGTGCCAACCCTCGGCCTAACCCACATTCTGGAGTTGACCAGCTGCTAGAAATACCATAGTGCCAATGCTCGGCCTAACCCACACTCTGGAGTTACCAGCTGCTAGAAGTACCATAGTGCCAACGCTCGGCCTAACCCACATTCTGGAGTTGACCAGCTCTAGAAGTACCATAGTGCCAATGCTCGCTAACCCACATTCTGGAGTTGACCAGCTGCTAGAAGTACCATAGTGCCAACGCTCGGCCTAACCCACATTCTGAGTTGACCAGCTGCTAGAAGTACCATAGTGCCAATGCTCGGCCTAACCCACATTCTGGAGTTGACCAGCTGCTAGAAGTACCATAGTGCCAAGCTCGGCCTAACCCACATTCTGGATTGACCAGTGCTGCTAGAAGTACCATAGTGCCAACGCTCGGCCTAACCCACATTCTGGAGTTGACCAGCTGCTAGAAGTACCATAGTGCCAATGCTCGCCTAACCCACTTCTGGAGTACGACAGCTGCTAGAAGTACCATAGTGCCAATGCTCGGCCTAACCACATTCTGGAGTTGACCAGCCTAGAAGTACCATAGTGCCAACGCTCGCCTAACCCACATTCTGGAGTTGACCAGCTTAGAAGTACCATAGTGCCAATGCTCGGCCTAACCCAATTCTGGAGTTGACCAGCTGCTAGAAGTACCATAGTGCCAACGCTCGGCCTAACCCACATTCTGGAATTACCAGTCTGCTAGAAGTACCATAGTGCCAACGCTCGGCCTAACCCACATTCGGAGTTGACCAGCTGCTAGAAGTACCATAGTGCCAACGCTCGGCTAACCCACATTCTGGAGTTGACCAGCTGCTAGAAGTACCATAGTGCCAACGCTCGGCCTAACCCACATTCTGGAGTTGACCAGCTGCTAGAAGTACATAGTGCCAACGCTCGGCCTAACCCACTTTCGGAGTTGACCAGCTGTAGAAGTACCATAGTGCCAACGCTCGGCCTAACCCACATTCTGGAGTTGACCAGCTGCTAGAAGTACCATAGTGCCAACGCTCGTCCTAACCCACATTCTGGAGTTGACCAGCTGCTAGAAGTACCATAGTGCCAATGCTCGGCCTAACCCACATTCTGGAGTTGACCAGCTGCTAGAAGTACCATAGTGCCAACGCTCGCGCCTAACCACATTCTGGAGTTGACCAGCTGCTAGAAGTACCATAGTGCCAACTCGGCCTAACCACATTCTGGAGTTGACCAGCTGCTAGAAGTACCATAGTGCCAACGCTCGGCCTAACCCACATTCTGGAGTTGACCAGCTGCTAGAAGTACCATAGTGCCAATGCTCGGCCTAACCCACATTCTGGAGTTGACCAGCTGCTAGAAGTACCATAGTGCCAACGCTCGGCCTAACCCACATTCTGGAGTGACCAGCTGCTAGAAGTACCATAGTGCCAACCTCGGCTAACCCACATTCTGGTGTTGACCAGCTGCTAGAAGTACCATAGTGCCAACGCTCGGCCTAACCCACATTCTGGGTTGACCAGCTGCTAGAAGTACCATAGTGCCAAGCTCGGCCTAACCCACTTCTGGAGTTGACCAGCTGCTAGAGTACCATAGTGCCAATGCTCGGCCTAACCACATTCTGGAGTTGACCAGCTGCTAGAAGTACCATAGTGCCAACGCTCGGCCTAACCCACATTCTGGAGTTGACCAGCTGCTAGAAGTACCATAGTGCCAACGCTCGGCCTAACCCACATTCTGGAGTTGACCAGCTGCTAGAAGTACATAGTGCCAACTGCTCAGCCTACACCCTTCTGGAGTTGACCAGCTGCAGAAGTACCATAGTGCCAATGCTCGGCCTAACCCACATTCTGGAGTTCACAGCTGCTAGAAGTACCATAGTGCCAACGCTCGGCCTAACCCACATTCTGGAATTGACCAGCTGCTAGAAGTACCATAGTGCCAACGCTCATCCTAACCCACATTCTGGAGTTGACCAGCTACTAGAAGTACCATAGTGCCAACGCTCGGCCTAACCCACATTCTGGAGTTGACCAGCGCTAGAAGTACCATAGTGCCAACGCTCGCCTAACCCACATTCTGGAGTTGACCAGCTGCTAGAAGTACCATAGTGCCAACGCTCGCCTAACCCACATTCTGGAGTTGACCAGCTGCTAGAAGTACCATAGTGCCAATGCTCGGCCTAACCCACATTCTGGAGTTGACCAGCTGTCTAGAAGTACCATAGTGCCAACGCTCGGCCTAACCCACATTCTGGGTTGACCAGCTGCTAGAAGTACCATAGTGCCACGCTCGGCCTAACCCACATTCTGGAGTTGACCAGCTGCTAGAAGTACCATAGTGCCATGCTCGGCCTAACCCACATTCTGGAGTTGACCAGCTGCTAGAAGTACCATAGTGCCAACGCTCGGCCTAACCCACATTCTGGAGTTGACCAGCTGCTAGAAGTACCATAGTGCCAACGCTCGGCCTAACCCACATTCTGGAGTTGACCAGCTGCTAGAAGTACCATAGTGCCAATGCTCGGCCTAACCCACATTCTGGAGTTGACCAGCTGCTAGAAGTACCATAGTGCCAACGCTCGGCCTAACCCACATTCTGGAGTTGACCAGCTGCTAGAAGTACCATAGTGCCAACGCTCGGCCTAACCCACATTCTGGAGTTGACCAGCTGCTAGAAGTACCATAGTGCCAATGCTCGGCCTAACCCACATTCTGGAGTGAACCAGCTGCTAGAAGTACCATAGTGCCAACGCTCGGCCTAACCCACATTCTGGAGTTGACCAGCTGCTAGAAGTACCATAGTGCCAAGCTCGGCCTAACCCACATTCTGGAGTTGACCAGCTGCTAGAAGTACCATAGTGCCAATGCTCGGCCTACCCACATTCTGGAGTTGACCAGCTGCTAGAAGTACCATAGTGCCAAGCTCGGCCTAACCCACATTCTGGAGTTGACCAGCTGCTAGAAGTACCATAGTGCCAACGCTCGGCCTAACCCACATTCTGGATTGACCAGCTGCTAGAAGTACCATAGTGCCAACGCTCGGCCTAACCCACATTCTGGAGTTGACCAGCTGCTAGAAGTACCATAGTGCCAACGCTCGGCCTAACCCACTTCTGGAGTTGACCAGCTGCTAGAAGTACCATAGTGCCAATGCTCGGCCTAACCACATTCTGGAGTTGACCAGCTGCTAGAAGTACCATAGTGCCAACGCTCGGCCTAACCCACATTCTGGAGTTACCAGCTGCTAGAAGTACCATAGTGCCAACGCTCGGCCTAACCCACATTCTGGAGTTGACCAGCTGCTAGAAGTACCATAGTGCCAACGCTCGGCCTAACCACATTCTGGAGTTGACCAGCTGCTAGAAGTACCATAGTGCCAACGCTCGGCCTAACCCACATTCTGGAGTGACCAGCTGCTAGAAGTACCATAGTGCCAAGCTCGGCCACCCACATTCTGGAGTTGACCAGCTGCTAGAAGTACCATAGTGCCAACGCTCGGCCTAACCCACATTCTGGAGTTGACCAGCTGCTAGAAGTACCATAGTGCCAACGCTCGGCCTAACCCACATTCTGGAGTTGACCAGCTGCTAGAAGTACCATAGTGCCAATGCTCGGCCTAACCCACCATTCTGGAGTTGACCAGCTGCTAGAAGTACCATAGTGCCAACGCTCGGCCTAACCCACATCTGGAGTTGACCAGCTGCTAGAAGTACATAGTGCCAAGCTCGGCCTAACCCACATTCTGGAGTTGACCAGCTGCTAGAAGTACCATAGTGCCAACGCAGCTCGGCCTAACCCACATTCTGGAGTTGACCAGCTGCTAGAAGTACCATAGTGCCAACGCTCGGCCTAACCCACATTCTGGAGTTGACCAGCTCTAGAAGTACCATAGTGCCAATGCTCGGCCTAACCCACATTCTGGAGTTGACCAGCTGCTAGAAGTACCATAGTGCCAACGCTCGGCCTAACCCACATTCTGGAGTTGACCAGCTCTAGAATACCATAGTGCCAACGCTCGGCCTAACCCACATTCTGGAGTTGACCAGCTGCTAGAAGTACCATAGTGCAACGCTCGGCCTAACCACATTCTGGAGTTGACCAGCTGCTAGAAGTACCATAGTGCCAAGCTCGGCCTAACCACATTCTGGAGTTACCAGCTGCTAGAAGTACCATAGTGCCAACGCTCGGCCTAACCCACATTCTGGAGTTGACCAGCTCTAGAAGTACCATAGTGCCAATGCCGGCCTAACCCACATTCTGGAGTTGACCAGCTGCTAGAAGTACCATAGTGCCAAGCTCGCCTAACCCACATTCTGGAGTTGACCAGCTGCTAGAAGTACCATAGTGCCAACGCTCGGCCTAACCCACATTCTGGAGTTGACCAGCTGCTAGAAGTACCATAGTGCCAAGCTCGGCCTAACCCACATTCTGGAGTTGACCAGCTGCTAGAAGTACCATAGTGCCAACGCTCGGCCTAACCCACATTCTGGAGTTGACCGCTGCTAGAAGTACCATAGTGCCAACGCTCGGCCTAACCCACATTCTGGAGTTGACCAGCTGCTAGAAGTACCATAGTGCCAACGCTCGGCCTAACCCACATTCTGAGTTGACCAGCTGCTAGAAGTACCATACCAGTACTGTTGCCAGACGCTGGCTGAGTAACCCATAGTCTTGATGCTAAAGTCCATACCTGGCCATGGTCTGTCCTTGTTTGGTCGACTAGTGTCATGTGCGTTGACCTCTGTAGTCGTCTACCATTTCTCCTCTAGTGAACGCCATCCACCATCTTTCTATTCTCCCTTCTCTTGCCTACTCTTCCCTACCAATTCTGCTTACTCTTTCCTACCACCCCTCGGCCTAACCCACATTCTGGAGTTGACCAGCTGCTAGAAGTACCATAGTGCCCAACGCTCAGCCTAACCCCACATTCTGGAGTTGACCAGCTGCTAGAAAGTACCATAGTGCCAATGCTCGGCCTAACCCACATTCTGGAGTTGACCAGCTGCTAGAAGTACCATAGTGCCAATGCTCGGCCTAACCCACATTCTGGAGTTGACCAGCTGCTAGAAGTACCATAGTGCCAACGCTCGGCCTAATCCACATTCTGGAGTTGACCAGCTGCTAGAAGTACCATAGTGCCAACGCTCGGCCTAACCCACATTCTGGAGTTGACCAGCTGCTAGAAGTACCATAGGGCCAACGCTCGGCTAACCCACATTCTGGAGTTGACCAGCTGCTAGAAGTACCATAGTGCCAAGCTCGGCCTAACCCACATTCTGGAGTTGACCAGCTGCTAGAAGTACCATAGTGCCAAGCTCGGCCTAACCCCATTCTGGAGTTGACCAGCTGCTAGAAGTACCATAGTGCCAACGCTCGGCCTAACCCACATTCTGGAGTTGACCAGCTGCTAGAGTACCATAGTGCCAAGCTCGCCTAACCCACATTCTGGAGTTGACCAGCTGCTAGAAGTACCATAGTGCCAACGCTCGGCCTAACCCACATTCTGATGTTAACCAGCTGCTAGAAGTACCATAGTGCCAAGCTCGGCCTAACCCACTTCTGGAGTTGACCAGCTGCTAGAGTACCATAGTGCCAATGCTCGGCTAACCCACATTCTGGAGTTGACCAGCTGCTAGAAGTACCATAGTGCCAAGCTCGGCCTAACCCACATTCTGAGAGTTGACCAGCTGCTAGAAGTACCATAGTGCCAATGCTCGGCCTAACCCACATTCTGGAGTTGACCAGCTGCTAGAAGTACCATAGTGCCAACTCTCGGCCTAACCCACATTCTGGATTGACCAGCTGCTAGAAGTACCATAGTGCCAACGCTCGGCCTAACCCACATTCTGGAGTTGACAGCTGCTAGAAGTACCATAGTGCCAATGCTCGGCCTAACCCACATTCTGGAGTGACCAGCTGCTAGAAGTACCATAGTGCCAAGCTCGGCCTACCCACATTCTGGAGTTGACCAGCTACTAGAAGTACCATAGTGCCAACGCTCGGCCTAACCCACATTCTGGAGTTGACCAGCTGCTAGAAGTACCATAGTGCCAATGCTCGGCCTAACCCACATTCTGGAGTTGACCAGCTGCTAGAAGTACCATAGTGCCAACGCTCGGCCTAACCCACATTCTGGAGTTGACCAGCTGCTAGAAGTACCATAGTGCCAACGCTCGGCCTAACCCACATTCTGGAGTTGACCAGCTGCTAGAAGTACCATAGTGCCAACGCTCGGCCTACCCACATTCTGGAGTTGACCAGCTGCTAGAAGTACCATAGTGCCAACGCTCGGCCTAACCCACATTCTGGAGTTGACCAGCTGCTAGAAGTACCATAGTGCCAACGCTCGGCCTAACCCACATTCTGGTGTTGACCAGCTGCTAGAAGTACCATAGTGCCAACGCTCGGCCTAACCCAATTCTGGAGTTGACCAGCTGCTGAAGTACCATAGTGCCAATGCGGCCTAACCCACATTCTGGAGTTGACCAGCTGCTAGAAGTACCATAGTGCCAAGCTCGGCCTAACCCACATTCTGGAGTTGACCAGCTGCTAGAAGTACCATAGTGCCAACGCTCGGCCTAACCCACATTCTGGAGTTGACCAGCTGCTAGAAGTACCATAGTGCCAACGCTCGGCCTAACCCACATTCTGGAGTTGACCAGCTGCTAGAAGTACCATAGTGCCAATGCTCGGCCTAACCCACATTCTGGAGTTGACCAGCTGCTAGAAGTACCATAGTGCCAACGCTCGGCCTAACCCACATTCTGGAGTTGACCAGCTGCTAGAAACGATAAAAAGACATTATTTGGACACACAAAAAGGGAAAATTGCCAGCGCACAGTTTACCTTTAAAATAATAATGAGGTGTTAGTACCACGCTTTGGCCAAAATGTGTAAGCTCCCATGCCACGTCAAGGCCCCTCACTTAATGCGAGTCCTACTCTGCCTATTAGCAATCTAAAGGTGTAGTGCATTTAAAATCAAGTCCCCCAGCATTGTACCTGAGTAATAAGATTGTGTTGCACTTACCATTGACATAGAGGCTCTGGTGTGGCGGCTAGGAGCTATTTAAACCCCAGCCAATTAGCTTACACCTGTGAGTTCCTTCTCTGCCTATTCTAAAACTGTTGTGCATTTAATTAAGTCCCCCAGCCACCAATAAAACTGAGTAATAAAACCATGTTGCACTTACTATTAGAGGGTCTAGTAGGGGGGCAATGAGCCAATAACCCCAACCAATTGAAATACAGCTTTGAGGATTTTTTTATTTAAAGGCTGATCAGCAGCTAGAAGCAATATAACATTCGGCTAAAATGTGTCCACAAAACACAGAAAGAAATTGCCAGCGCTCGGTCTAAAATGTGATTCTCTAAAACTCTGTTCATTTATATGAAATGGGAACTATGACATTATCAATATATATTGTTAAACATGCCCCTTATCACTGCCTGTCAAAATAGAATCCTGGTGCACATCAAAATCAGATCGTTTAAATGGTGATTTCCATGGTAATGCGGCTTTAATGCCGACCCTTCTCTGTGGATAAATGAAAGCAATTGGTTCAATAGCTTGGCACATTAATATGTCCATCTACCACATGTTAGCTGTCTTCACCTGGGTCCTGCTACCAGTACATACCTACAATACATGGTTATGGGGGGATTATCTCATTTTGTGTGGTTCCCTACAAAGAAATAACATTTATTAGCAATGTCACAGTCTTCTTTATTACAACAATTACACAAGGATTATAGGGAAACATGATAGCTTGGATTTAGAACTAAAAAATCAAGATCTGTCTATAAATATAAAGACCAATATGTGCTTTTATAATGGTAACTGCTCTTGGCTAAAGAGAACTAATCACTCATTGATTGGCTTATATATACAGTATGGTTCATTTATTATTGCAGTGCTTTCACATGGTTCTTCGGTAAGCAAGGTTGCCAGTTTTAATGCCATAAGTTTTGCAGAATGAAGTCGGATATGCACAGTTAATTTGATGTCAAATCAGCATTAGACCATTAATAAAGATAGGGGGTATGATACTATATGATAATATATGATATTGTATGATCGAAAGATAGTGTATGATATTATATGACAGTATATGATAGTGTATGATAGTATATGATAGTGTGCTTGTGAAGGTTCTCATTCATCCAGGTCATGGTAAATACAAAACAACAAACTGGCTTTCTTGGACTGCTTGGTAGAGGTCAGGGAGAATGGTAAACTGGAAGTAGAGGTTTACAGAAAACCAACACACACAGAAATACAAACAGACTGACCATCCATTTATATTTTTATAGATACTAATCTTTTCTCATATACTGGGATAATGGACTTACCGTGTTATTACGTGGCTCATAATTTATTGTAGGACCTCTTGTACCTTGATCCTGCTGTGGAGGGCGTTTTAAGATGCGATAGACTGCAAAAGCAAAAAGAATTATATTCTAACTTTCCACATTGTTCTCATGTCAGCAGTAACATGTTATAGTAATGTTACATAGTTACTATCCACATTGTTCTAATGTCAGCAGTAACATGTTATAGTAATGTTACATAGTTACTATCCACATTGTTCTCATGTCAGCAGTAACATGTTATAGTAATGTTACATAGTTACTTTCCACATTGTCTAAAAGTCAGGCAGTAACATGTGATCGTAATGTTACATAGTTTACTATCCACTTGTTCTAATTGGTCATCAGTAACACAATGTTCTAGTAATTTTACAAAGTTTACTATAACACTTTGTTTATCATGGTTCAGCATAACATGTTAATAGTAATGTTACATAGTTTACTATCCACCGTTTATCAGTCCAGCAGTAACATGTTATAGTAATGTTACATAGTTTACTATCCAATTTCTCATGTCGCAGTAAACATGTTTATGTATGTTACATAGTTTACTATCCACATGGTTTCTAATGTCAGCAGTCACATGTTATTAGTAATGTTACATAGTACTCTCCACATTGTGTTCTAATGTCAGCAGTAACATGTTTATGTAATGTTAACATAGTTACTATCCACATTGTTAGCATGTCAGCAGTAACATGTTATAGTAATGTTAACATATTTTTCTATCCACATTGTTAGCATTCAGCAAGTAACAGTTATATATGTTTACAATAGTTACTTTCCACATTTTTCTAATGTCAGCAGTTAACCTGTTATAGTAATGTTCCTAGTTACATCCACATTTTTTTCATGTCAGCAGTAAAATTTATAAGTAATGTTACATAGTTTGACTTTCCACATTGTTTCCTAATGTGCAGCAGTAACATGTTAGTATATTCACTAGTTACTATCCAGCATTTGGTTTCTATTCAGCCATAACATGTTTCGTAATGTTACATAGTTGCTATCCCACTATTGTACTCATGTCAGCAGTAACATGTTATTACAGTAATTCTTAACATAGTTCTTTCTATCCACATTGTTCTCATGTCAGCAGTAACACTGTTTAAGGTAATGTTCTTACAATATGTGGTTTACTATCCACATTGTTATCATGTCAGCAGTAATACATGTTATAGTAACTGTTTACATAGTTTCCTTCCACATTGTTTATCTTCAGCATAACATGTATATAGTAATGTTACGTAGTTTAACTATGCGCCATTGTTACAAATGTCGCATCACCATGTTATATGTAATGTTTACATAGTTTACTATCCCACATTGTTATCATGTCAGAGTAAACTGTTATGTCATGTTAATAGTTTACTATCCACATTGTTCTCATGTCCGCATTAACATGTTTATAGTATGTTACATGTTTCTACTATCCACAATGTTATTCCATGGTCGCATAATTTTAAAAGTAGATGATTTAATGTTAATAGTTACTATCCGCACATTTGATTGTCATGTCAGAATAACATGTTATTCGAGTAACTCGTTACTAAATAGTTACTATCGCACACCCTTGTATCTGATGTCAGCAGTAACATGTTATTAGTCACTGTTACATAGTTTACTATCCACATTGTTTTCTAATGTCAAGATGCAGTAACAGTTTTAGAGTAATGTTACATATAGCTATCCACATTGGTTATCATGTCAGCAGTAACTATGGTTCTAGTAATGTTACAATAGTTATATGGACATTGATGCCACATTGTTAGTACATATACTAACGTGTTTCATTCGCAGTAACATGTTATAGTAATGTTACATAGTTACTATCCACGATTGTTTAATGTCAGCATTAACACTGTATGTTAATGTCATAGTTCAGCTACTTTATTCAGTTACATTTGTGTTGCATAGTCACACAATTAGTTATCAATGCACATCGATAGTATACATACTGCGTACATTTCCATGGTTACGTAATGTATAATAAATGTTACATAGTTTACTATCCACATTGTGTCTAATGTCCCCATGTAACAGTTATAGTAAGTGTTACATAGTTACTATCCACGCTTGTATCTTCATGTCAGTCAGAAACAATCTATATAGTAATGTTACATTAGTTTACTATCCCACATTGGTTCTCATAGTCAGCATGTAACCTTGTTTAGAGTAATGTTAGCATATCTTTACTTTCCACATTGTTTCTGTCTATGTCTAGCAGTAACATGTTATAGTACTGTTACACTAGTTCTATCCCATTGTTATCATGATCAGTCAGTAACATGTTATATATAATTATTAGCATAGTTACATCCACTTGTTATCATGTCAGCAAGTAACATGTTTTTCTAGTAATGTTTCAGTATTTAATATCCACATTGTATCATGGTCAGCAGTAACATGTTAAGTAAGTTACATAGTTACTTTTCCACATTGTTATCAGTCAGCAGTCACATGTTTTATAAGTACTTTACATATTACTATCCACATTTGTTCTCATGTCCGCAGTAACAAATGTTTATAGTAATGTTACCTAGTTACTATCACACATTGTGGTCATGTCAGCAAGTAACATGCTATAGTAATTTACATGAGTTTGGCTACAACACAGAATAATGACAGTACAACATGAACCCCTCCTTAACATACCTGGAGTTCCTTGGCTTCTACTTTTTACAGCCCTGGGATCCTGAAAAGTCCCTAAATGAAAACAAATAAAACTATTTAGAATAATCCTTATGTAGCAAAGAAAATATAGAGAAACGACTCTAAATTAATATTCAGCAGCACGGAAATCAATGAGTCACCGAGATAAGCAGCGCTCTTTATTGGAGTTAAAGTCCGTGCTAACGTCTCAGCTATCGGTTATCCGTGACTTATATACCGCTGCCGGTTCACATTTTGCGCCAGTGGCACGGGGGAATGGGAAAAGAAAAAAAAAAAGATACCAGTGCTGGCTGTGTCCGCAATTCACGCTGGATTTTAACCCCAGCTCATGGCTTGGCACATTTATAATCGCGCTGTGAGCAATCCCTTTACTGTGTTTATACAAGAGAAAACTTACAATTACAAAACAGACTGACCCATCCAGTTTTGGGAAGTTTTTATAGATCTAATAATTTTCATACTACTGGATTAATGGACTTACCTCCGTGTTATTACTGGCTCTAAATTTATTTAGTAGTGACCTCTGTACCTTACTCCTGCTTTGTGGAGGGGCCGTCTTTAAGATCATAGACCTTGCAAAAGCACAAAGAAGTAGTTTACTATTTCACCAATGTTTCTCATGTCGCAGTAGACATGTTATAGTAAATGTTACATAGTTTTACTATCCACATTGTTCTCCATGTCAGCAAGTTAACAATGTTTATAGTAATGTTACAATAGTTACTATCCCACATTGTTCTAATGTCAGCATTACCATTTAATAAGTATTTTACATAGTTTAACTATCCACATTGTGATCATGTCAGCATAACATGTTATAGTAATATTACTAGTTACTATCCACATTGTTTCCTAATTGTCAGCAGTAACATGTTATAGTAATTGTACATCGTTACTATCCACAATGTTTATCATGTTCCGCAGTAACATGTTATAGGTAATGTTACATAGTTACTATCCCACATTTTATCCACATGTCAAGCGTAACATGTTATAGTAATATTACTAGTTTACTATCCCCACAGTTGTTCTTAAGGTCATCAGTAACATGTTAATATTATGTTACATAGTTTACTACCACATTTGTTTATCATGTCAGCGTAACATGTTAATAAGTAATGTTACTAGTTTCCTATCCACATAGTTTCTCATGTCAGCATTAACCTGTTATAGTAATGTTACATATTTTCTATCCCCATTGGTTATCATGTAGCTAACCGTTATAGTAATGTTACATAAGTTACTATCCACACTTGTGTGTCATGTCCAGCAAGTAACATGTTTATAGTTAATGTTACATACTTACTATCCACTTGGTTGTCACTGTCAGCAGTACATTTATTAGGGAGGTGCATACTTGACTATCCACATGTTGTTGTCATTTCAATCAGTAACATGTTTAGTACTGTTAACATGAGTTACTATCCACATTGGTTATCATGTCAGCAGTAAACTGTTGAAGTAATGTTTACATAGTTTACTATCCACATTGTTCTCATGTCAATTAACATGTTATTAGAATGTTCATAGTTACTATCCCACATTGTGCAAAAAAAAAAAAGAAAAGAGAGAAAGAGAAAAATCCACATGTCAGCATAATCATGTTTATAGTAAGTGTTACATACTTACTATCCACATTGTTGTCATGTCCGCCAGTAACATTTATAGTAATGTTACAAGTTACTATCACATTGTTATCATAGTTCGAGCAGAACCTGTGTATAGGTACAGATGTTACTAGTGACTTATCCACATTGTTCTCCAATGTCACAGTAACATGTTTATAGTAATGTTACCATGTTATATCCACATTGTTCTCCATGTCAGCAGTAACATGTTATAGTAATGTTACATAGTTACTATCCACAATTGGGTTCCTCATGTCAGCAGTACACATGTTATAGGTAATGTTACAAGTGGCTTACACCGACTACTTAACCTATAACGTACCTGGAGCTTTTTGAACATCTTGCCCCACAATTGGCTTTACAGCCCTTGAATCCTGAGAATTAAATGAAAATAAAATAATAAGCTTTTTAGAATATTAATTATTGCACTATAAAGAATGGACTGTGTGTTATATAATATATTGTTATAATTTATTATTGGTAACGCTACAGATTTATTTTTTTACTACAAGTTTAAAGCCATTTTTCAGTAATAAATTAATTCCTGTAGCATGTACTGGGGTAGTTTATTTTTGGCTATGGAGGATCCCTGCTTCCAGCAGGATGGGAGAGGGGGCGTGACGGTGCATCATGATGTCACACAGTGGGCGGGGCAAGTGTGTTAGGAGGTGGGGGAGGCAGGGTTAGGGGTTTGAAAACAGTTTGAAAAAAGAAGAGCAGGCAACTGATGTACCAACCCAATGGGGATTCTTCTGTATAAGTTCTATAATGCCAGCAAACATCTGGTGTTAAATTCCCAAAAAGAGTTTAAATGTGATAACGTACTTCTCTGTGATATACTGGGGTAATGGACTTACCTTATTAATATTCGGCTCATTCTTTATTGTAGGACCTCTTGTTCCAAGATCCTGCTGTGGCGGACGCTTTAATATACGATAGACTGCAAAAGTAGCATGGTTATAGTATAGTTGTTGGCTACACAGAATAACGACACAGTGCACTGAACTCTCTTATACTCTACCTGGAGGTCTCTTAGCTTCTTCTTCAGGCTTCTTATCCTGAGAATATTCCTTAATGAAAACAAAACAAGCTATTTAGAATAATAATGATTGCAATACAGAGAATGGTATATGTAACGTAATGTATTCTTATCATTTAACATTGATACTACAGATATATTTTATTTTACACCATATTACCAATATTGTCATTGTAGGTAATGTTAGCTACATATTTGGTAAAGGTAAGTATGAAGAAACACATATACTTGGGTCCATAACCTATATATAGATTGTTAATCAGAGTATTATAGTATTAAAACTTCGCTAAGCCTTTTGCGGTGATGTACCAAGGGCAGTTTGTCAAGAAACTGATGACATTTTATTTGTGTGATGAAATTTCTAGTTTTTTGGGTTTAGTCCGCAAACTACAATGTTGAAATGTAACCACACTTCCCAAACCAATGTGTTATCTCTATATATCTATGTCACAATTTGTACCTTCAATTAATAAATTGTATCTTCTACAAATAGACTTACCATACAATTTATCTCGGTTTGTTTCACAACATCTTGTACAATATTTAAACTTACCGATTCATATATCGACTCATAAATGGTGGGTAATATTTGAAGCGGCTTTCGAACTGCAAAAACAGTAAATGATACCGTTACTACACGCCTATTGTCAGCAGTAACACGGTTACACTAACGTTACATAGTTGGTCCTATTACTATATGAACATTTAGACAGGTCATAAAAACTGTGAAACTTTATTAATGTTTATATTATTTTCTATAAAATGATAACAATTTGCAGTATGAGAAGTACCAAGTATAAATCGCTCGCATAGACTTTGCAATAAAATCTCCTGCTTAACTGCAGGCCAATTTCACATTGTATGGAAAATAAATGGACCCCTCCTGTAATATTGATATATACATAGTACTGGGCACCCATCAGCGGCTAATGTTGTACCTGGACGTCTCTTGGCTTCCTCACTACCCTTGGTCTCACATTCTTAACAATTATGGAGTGGAATTTCAAGTCCAGGCTGTTTGGCATTGATTCTTACGATGTTCCTAAATTAAACAAAAGAATAAGTCTTAGGAATGATAATTATTGCACATCGTAGTTTTCGTGACTATGTCAGATACTTGGGGTGATACACAATACATGGTCCGTGTATTTTATCATGTATTGTTATAATTCAGCATTGGTAATGTGACAGATGTTACAGTGTAAAACTGGTGGTTCTCAACGTGAAGTGGAGGATTGATATGAAGAAAGGAAAAAGAAAGAACTCTATTGTATTTACAATAGACTGTTATGTTATAAAAGGTTCATATCCTCAATAAATATCTTTATATTAAATATGGACAAATATCAGGGAACATTACACATTTTTAATAGATACTAATAATTGTTTACGTGGTGATACACTGGATAATGGCCTTACTGTGTTACTCTTTGGTAGTTTTATAGTAGGACCTCTGGTACTAAGCTCCTGCTGTGGAGGGCGCTGTAAGATGCGGTAGACTGCAAAAGAAAAAAATATTCAATAAAAGTTCTTATCGTTTAAAATGGTGCTAATTTTGCCCCACCAATCAGATGTTAGCTTTCAAATGTTAAATAAGATCTGATTGGTTGGGGACTTTTATAGAATCTCCCTGATAGTTGGCTCACAGAATAATGAGTAAGCACAACACAATCCTATACTGTACCTGGGGGTGTCTTGGCATGTTGTACTACAGTTCGCTCCACATTTGTAATCTCTGGGCGGCCTCTACAGGCCTGACCCGTCTTGCACTAGAATCCTTGGGACATTCCTACATTAAAACAGATAAAATAAGCTTTTTGGAATAATAATTATTGCACAAGGAGGTTCAATGATCTGTATTTATAATGTATTGTTATAATTTAACACTTTCATTGATTATTATAGATGTATTTGATTTTCTATAAAATTAAGCAAGCATATTGCACAAATAAATGAATTCCCACTAACATTCTACACATTTATTTCTTTTTCCAATCTAGACATTGATAACACATTCAGTTTTGTAAACTTTGTGTGACTACTAGGGATGGCCAGGTCGCGGTCCGAACCCGATCCGCCGCAGATTTATCCCGTTCGCGAACGGCGGATTTTTCCAGATTTTCCGCCTTCCGATTTTTCGAACCGCGGATTTCTCGTATTTTCGGACTGGATTTTGCGAAGTTCGGACATCTCTAGTGACTACCATGGACAATACTGCTTTATAAACATTTAACCCTTGGTGTATGTTCCCCATACCATTTCCCAGCTATTTAAAGGTTAATGGCCCTTACCGTGTGATTGATTGGGTGTTGGATCTCCACACATTTCCTCCTTCTAGGTCCACGTTGGGGAAGTGAAGATAATATCCACCATCCTGTAAGAACAGTAGATTATGGTGTAATGATTAAAGTTTATTACCATGTCAGCAGTAATGTGGTTACAGTAATGTTACATATGAGGTAGACATTAATGGGTGCTGAATATATCAGTGGGGATTGAAAGAGAAGATCAGTTTTTTGTTGTTACGGGTAGACATGCCCTTTAATCGTACAGTAAACAGGAGGTTCCCACTGAGATCTTTACACCAAGAAAGGTTATAACCATTGTAAGATTGTACACAAAGCTCTCACAGCGATTTTCTGGGTTTTGTATAGAAATTAAGGAGTAAATTGCTGGATAATGTTCGCAAGGCCAAAGAGGCATAAGGTCTCTTAAAGGGCAGATTGGCAATATGCAGGTTCATTGGTTCATAGAAAAGGATAAATACTAGGATACTGTGTGTATCTGTATACACAATGAGATGGACGTTAGGTGGTAGTTACAAAGAAAACAGAGAAGTGATGAAAGTGGAACATAAACCTCTGATCCCCTTTACTGTACCTGGTGGCTCCTTTGCTTCTTTATGTTCTGGTTTTGTTTCATTATCATCAGGCTTTGAAATGATATCGACAGTGTCTGGTAATACGACACTTGTATCCTGAAAATGTGTAGAAATGAAAATCTATAAATAACAATTCTTATGTATTAAGGTCCGTACACACAATAGTACTGACCCGCAATGCTCAGTGTGTTCTGAATTTTTTTGAATTTGAGTTCAGACAAGCGTACGTTTGGTCAGGTTTGGTTGATGAGCCGACCTGGCGGATCATCAATGAAGCCTGGCCGAGCACCCATATTCTAAAAGATAGTCAGGCAAAATGGATGTTTCGGAACACATTTGTGCATCGCGGGTTGGCCGGTAATCGCACGTGTGTCCGAAGCTTAAAGGAAACTATAGTGCGAATAAGTTTTTAAAAAGAAAGTTAAAATAAAAAGTACTTGAGGCAGGGAGGTAGGATTGATACTTTTTACCTCCCATTGTATTTCTATGAGGAGCAGACAGACAAGAAAACTGCTTCTGCCAGTCTTCCTGTATGCTTCAGCACTATGTTTGATATAGAATGGCCCAGGGCCATAACCTGGCATATAAAAACTGTATGTGCTGTAGCTCCTCAACAAAACAATATTGGGAGGTGGGAATAATCAATCCTGTCTCCTTGCTTCAGGGACTTTTCATTTTTAAAAAGTTGATTTTTACAGTATAGTTGTCCTTTAACTGTTATCTTATTATCCCTCAGGCTGCTCTGAGCTCTATGATACACTGTGATAATGGACTTACCATGCAATTGGCCTTTTTCTTTCTGGCACGTCTCCTTTTTCTTGTTGCCTTTGTTGAAGTCGTTGGTAATAGGCAAACTGCAATAACAATCAGTAAATGTTCTAAGTAACATGGTTATAGAATGTTAACAGTTGTTAGGGGGATTTTTTGTATAAAATCACTGACTTTGTAGCACCAAGTGTCACTCTCTAGTGGTTAGTGAGGACATTAAGAAAGTTCACACAACCAAAGGGCAAAGACTTTGGTAAAAATATCCAGTTGGAACTAATGTGCACTGGCTGCTTACATGTAGATGAACTACAGTCTGTAGGGAAGGAAATATAATTCTCTCCTATAGTATTTATTTATACACAGTAGTGCGACACTGACAGTCCCTGTATGGTGTTTAATTTACTATTGTCTGATGTTCGTTTACACTGGTTACACAGAAAAGTGATTAAAGTTCAATATCTAGTCTACCAGCACCCATATGCTGTACCTGGAGGTTCTTCGGCTGGAGGTTCCTCGGATGACCGTTCCTCAGCTGGAGGTTCCTCAGCTGATGGTTCCTCGATGGAGGTTCCTCAGCTGATGGTTCCTCAGCTAGAGGTTCCTCGACAGACAGTTCCTCGGCTGGAGGTTCTTTGGCTGACAGTTTCCTCGGCTGGAGGTTCCTCAGCTGCAGGTTCTTCGACTGGAGTTTCCTCAGCTGATGGTTGCTCGGATAGAGGTTCCTCGGCTAAAGGTTCCTCGGCTGGAGGTTCCTTGAATAGATTTTCCTCGGCTAGAGGTTCCTCGGCTGATGGTTCCTCGGAGGAAATTGCTGGAGAATGTTCGCAAGGCCAAAGAGGCATAAGTAATAAAGAAATAAGGGCTGTCCAGTCGTTTATAATTTACAAGGGGTAATCCCTCTTTATTGCAGTTACACCAACACACAACGTTTCGGCCACTAGGCCTTTATCAAGTCGTGTTGAAACGTCGTGTGTTGGTGTAACTGCAATAAAGAGGGATTACCCCTTGTAAATTATAAACGACTGGACAGCCCTACTTTCTTTATTCCTTAGTATTGTCTATCTGGCATGAGGTGGCCAGAAGGAATTGGACGCCTGGGAGGTACCTCGAGTATTTCTCAAAGAGGCACAAGGTCTCTTAAAGGGCAGATTGGCAATATGCAGGTTCATTGGTTCATAGAAAAGGATAAATACTAGGATACTGTGTGTATCTGTATACACAATGAGATGGACGTTAGATGGTAGTTACAAAGAAAACAGAGAAGTGATGAAAGTGGAACATAAACCTCTGATCCCCTTTACTGTACCTGGTGGCTCCTTTGCTTCTTTATGTTCTGGTTTTGTTTCATTATCATCAGGCTTTGAAATGATATGGACAGTGTCTGGTAATACGACACTTGTATCCTGAAAATGTGTAGAAATGAAAATCTATAAATAACAATTCTTATGTATTAAGGTCCGTACACACGGTAGTACTGACCCGCAATGCTCAGAGTGTTCTGAATGGCAGTTTTGGGCGACTATCGCTTAGGGTATGGGAGTTCAGACAAGCGTACGTTTGGTCAGGTTTGGTTGATGAGCCGACCTGGCGGATCATCAATGTAGCCTGGCCGAGCACCCATACACTAAAAGATAGTCGGGCAGAACGATGTTGGAACAATTTTGCATCGCGGGTCGGCCGGTAATCGCACGTGTGTCCGAAGCTTAACTGTTATCTGATTATTCCTCAGGCTGCTCTGAGCTCTATGATACACTGGGATAATGGACTTACCATGCAATTGGCCTTTTTCTTTCTGGCACGTCTCCTTTTTCTTGTTGCCTTTGTTGAAGTTGTTGGTAATAGGCAAACTGCAATAACAATCAGTAAATGTTCTAAGTAACATGGTTATAGGAATGTTAAACAGTTGTTAGGGGGATTTTTTGTATAAAATCACTGACTTTGTAGCACCAAGTGTCACTCTCTAGTGGTTAGTGAGGACATTAAGAAAGTTCACACAACCAAAGGGCAAAGACTTTGGTAAAATATACCGTTGGAACTAATGTGCACTGGCTGCTTACATGTAGATGAACTACAGTCTGTAGGGAAGGAAATATAATTCTCTCCTATAGTATTTATTTATCACAGTAGTGCGACACTGACAGTCCCTGTATGGTGTTTAATTTACTATTGTCTGATTTTCGTTTACACTGGTTATACAGAAAAGTGATTAAATTCAATATCTAGTCTACCAGCACCCATATGCTGTACCTGGAGGTTCCTCGGCTGGAGGTTCCTCGGATGACGTTCCTCTTGGAGGTTTCTCAGCTGGAGTTCTCGCTGATGTTTCCTCGATGAGTTCCTCAGCTGACCGTTCCTCAGCTGGAGGTTCCTCGACAACGTTTCCTCAGCTGGAGGTTCTTTGGCTGACAGTTCCTCAGCTGGAGTTCCTCGGCTGACAGTTCCTCCTGCAGGTTCCTCAGCTGGAGGTTCCTCACTGGGTTCTTCGACTGGAGGTTCCTCAGCTAATGGTTCCTCGATAGAGGTTCTCTCTTGAGGTTCCTTGAATAGAGTTTCCTCGGCTGGAGGTTCCTCAGATAGAGGTTCCTCCTGGAGGTTCCTCCGCTGATGGTTCCTCAGATAAAGTTTTCTCAGCTGGAGGTTCCTCAGCTGACAGTTCTTGACTGGAGGTTCATCAGCTTCTTGCACCTCTACAGCTGAGTCCTGCAAATGTTTGTAGATAAAAACAAGAAATAATTTTGAAAAATTTTGATGGAGCAGCTTATATTATTATATCTGCAAGGATTTAGTCACATGTTTCATGTGATCTTGCCATTGAATCAATGTAGTGTCCTATCTGATTTATAATATATAAATATAATAGTGGGGTAATACTATATTTAACTCATTATTCAAGGTATTCAATCAACAACACAAAAATCCTTAAACAATTCAAGCAAATATAGTATATGCCTTGTACAATCTTATATACGTTGGTCCCTCTACCCATATCAGACACACATTTTAGCTATAAAATACAGAATTTGTGTTTGGTTGGTTTATCTATTTGTCTGAGTGATATGTTTATACTGAATGTGATGTACAATGGTTATATACTGTGTGCAATGTACATTTCTATTATACTAACCATGGGGAAAACATCATGGGAATTGTCCTGTGAACTTTCCACTTCTCCAGTTTTGTTTCCATTTATTGACCCGATGTTTTCATCTCTGGTAGATGTAACTAAGTCACGGTAGGAAGTTCAGATTCCAGTAGAATAACTACAAATACCATAATAAAACATTACAACATTAGTTCTATAGATGTGCAGTATAATCTGTACGTGTAAGGATTGCTTCCAACAATGGTTAAATATATCAATCATATTAACATAAATGCATGTGGGGGTTAAGAAAGGTCCATGTCTAAACCAATCTGTATAACCCAAGCCACATTATTTCTGAATGGAGTATTACAATATTGTGGGTCTGTAACCCTTGTATCTTGTCTTTAACTAGCAGGGAAAAGATGTATGGACAGCAGTGGCATCAATAAGGTTTACTGAATAATATGTCTCATATTAAAGGTGAATGGCACATACAATTTACATAACCCATCAAGGCTGATTTACAATATTTTATTTGTGCCTTTAAAAATGTAAAAAAAAATCTTAAATATTGCACCTGGTTTATTCTCCGCTTCAATTTCCTCATCCTTCTTGCAAGTGCCACGTCCTTGGCAGCCAAAGATGTTCTTGCATTGGACTTTGAATTTTTTCCAACGAGTTATCTTCTCTTTTACATCTACCTCTTCCACGACCTTTATCTCCTCTTTGTGGAGATAGTCTGGATTTGGTGATTTTCAATGATGGCATTCTAATAAAAAGAAATCACATTAAATACTTTGGAACAATTAATCTATAATCTATATTCAAGAAAGGGCACACTGGTTTATTTATACTATATGTGGGTAGATTGTACCTAGATAATGAATGAATCAATAGAGATGGCCGAACTTTCGAAAGTTCGGTCCGTTTTCGAACTTTCGAACTATATGGAAAGTTCGAAAACAGACCCATTAAAGTCAATGAAATACAATTAAAATATCAATGATAACTTAATGTAAATGGCTGTGGGACCTGGGAAATGGTCTGGGAACATGTTCCAATATCCAGGACATTCGAAAAATCAATTTACTCTCACTCGCGCTATTTTCGAGCCCGTTCGCGCCTAGGTACCATGTACATTTTACTCGTGGATTTGATGCTCACGTATAGGGTTTAATGGGCACTTTACTTGTAGATTCGATTTCGCGCCTAGATACCATGTACATTTTACTCGCGGATTCGATGCTCGCGTATAGGTTTAATGGACACTTACTCGTGGATTTGATGCTCACGTATAGGTTTAATGGACACTTTACTTGTAGATTCGATTTTCGCGCCTAGGTACCATGGATATTTTACTCGCGGATTCGATGCTCGCGTATAGGTTTTAATGGACACTTTACTCGCGATTTGATGCTCGCGTATGTTTTAATGGGCACTTTACTCGCGGATTCGATGCTTTGTATAGGCTTTAATGGACACTGTACTCACGATTCCATCTCGAGTTCGCGCCTAGATACCATGGACATTTTACTCGCGGATTCGATGCTCCGTATAGGTTTTAATGGACCTTTACTCACGGATTCCATGCTCGAGTTCGCACCTAGATACCATAGACTTTTACTCGCGGATTCGATGCTCGCGTATAGGTTTTAATGGACACTTTACTCGCGGATTCGATGCTCACGTTCCCCTAGGTACCATGGTACATTTTATTTGCGGATTCGATGCTCTTGTATAGGCTTTAATGGACACTTTACTCGTAGATTCGATGTTCGCACCTAGCTACCATGGACATTTCTACGGATTCGATACTCGCGTATAGGTTTAATGGACACTGTACTCACGGATTCCATGCTCGAGTTCGCGCCTAGATACCATGGACATTTTACTCACGGATTCGATACTCGCGTATAGGTTTTAATGGACACTTTACTCACGGATTCCATGCTCGCGTTCGCACCTAGATACCATGGACATTTTACTCGCGGATTCGATGCTCGCGTATAGGTTTTAATGGACACTTTACTCGCGGATTTGATGCTCGTGTATAGGTTTTAATGGGCACTTTACTCGCGATTCGATGCTCGCGTTCGCGCCTAGGTACCATGTACATTTTATTCGCGGATTCGATGCTCTTGTAGGCTTTAATGGACCCTGTACTCACGGATTCCATGCTCGAGTTCGCGCCTAGATACCATGGACATTTTACTCGCGGATTCGATGCTCGGTATAGGTTTTAATGGACACTTTACTCACGGATTCCATGCTCGAGTTCGCACCTAGATACCATAGACATTTTACTCGCGGATTCGATGCTCGCGTATAGGTTTTAATGGACACTTTACTCGCGGATTCGATGCTCACGTTCGCGCCTAGGTACCATGTACATTTTATTTGCGGATTCGATGCTCTTGTATAGGCTTTAATGGACACTTTACTCGTAGATTCGATGTTCACACCTAGCTACCATGGACATTTTACTCACGGATTCGATACTCGCGAATAGGTTTTAATGGACACTGTACTCACGGATTCCATGCTCGAGTTCGCGCCTAGATACCATGGACATTTTACTCACGGATTCGATACTCGCGTATAGGTTTTAATGGACACTTTACTCACGGATTCCATGCTCGCGTTCGCACCTAGATACCATGGACATTTTACTCGCGGATTCGATACTCGCGTATAGGTTTTAAAGGACACTTTAATCACGGATTCCATGCTCGCGTTCGCACCTAGATACCATGGACATTTTACTCGCGGATTCGATGCTCGCGTATAGGTATAATTGGCATTTTACTCGCACATTCGAATGGTCGAACATTTGATACTTATCGAAAGTCCGAAAATATCGAAAATCCGGGTCCGGGATAGTTCGAGAAGTCTGAATTCCTCGAATTCGAATAGTTCGGCTCGAACTCGGGTTCAAGTTCTAATCCATCTCTATGAATCAGTATAAATGGAATAAATAGCAGTGCGCTGTGTACAGAGCTGACCCATTATTATATTAAAGAAGTTCTGTGGCAGCCTCACCTTTTCTTAATTCCGAAGAATTTTCGGATGCGGTTCTTACTGCCATCACCTTGATCTCCTGCATTGTAAAAGAAGAGATTTGTATTAACCAACTTTATGTGAAGCAAAGGATTATGGTCTCTAAAGTGGGCGTTTTGCACAATCAGATCATTATAGACAGGGATTTATTTTAAAGGCATTGGGTAGGAAGATCCCCAACATTTGCTGCTTATCTACATACACAGTTTTCTACTTATTAATAAGACAAATCTGGTGAAAATAAAAAAAAGGTTAAGCGTGAATCTCAATGCAACCAGGGAATCAACTTAAGTGTGGGTGGGCCACTGGGCTAAAAGACCCTAGGGCAGGGATGTCCAACCTGCGGCCCTCCAGATGTTTGAAAACTACAACTCCCAGCATTCCTTGGTTTCTTCTGCAATGGAGGAATGCTGGGAGTTGTAGTTTTCAAACATCTGGAGGGCCGCATGTTGGATATCCCTGCCCTAGGGAGAACACGCTTTCAATACCAGATAAAATAAAAATGCTCCCAATGTCTTTCCAAGCTATAATGGTAACAATCCTCAAATGTGGACATTCAGGGCTTTGGGTCATGTGATCAAAACACTGATCCCCCAACCCCCACACAGGCACACACACCTACTGACCTATCGTCTATTCTTATATTGACCAGAGACATAACCATTTTTCCCACATCCCAGCCCTAGAAGACCATAGGAGACCGCACAATCGGTTGTGATTTACCGACATGTCCGATCGCAAATTCGTAGTAGGATCTGCATTGAGGGGCAGCACGAACAGCCTATCAGATCCCCCAATAACCCCAGCCTATCAGGAAGCATGCAGCAAAGCCCTGGCTCCGCCCTTTCCTACAGTTACTACAGTTAATGGGGTCAGCACCAAGCAGCAGCTGTACTGGGCCCTATGGATTCCACTCAGTCCAGTACAATGACAGAAATCCGTTACACAATGATATGTGCCCATTGGTCGACAGTACTTGTTGTTTCCCTATAAACCTTAACTGATCCCTATGCTGCCATACACATAGTGATATCACCACAATCAGGGCCATTTTATTATCATGGCAAAATATTTATTGT
The DNA here is from genome assembly GCA_019447015.1 of Hymenochirus boettgeri. Lineage (NCBI taxonomy): Eukaryota > Metazoa > Chordata > Amphibia > Anura > Pipidae > Hymenochirus > Hymenochirus boettgeri. The sequence continues at coordinate 124,075 of JAACNH010000725.1, forward strand.
GATATTTAAATCCCCGATCGGCTACATGATTGTATCACGGTATTGCTGTAAGAAACTCATCACTCTGTTCACTTATATTATGTATTACCTGTGTATGTAATATGTATGACTTTGTATTACATGTATTACCCTGTATGTAATGTATGACTATGTAATTGTAAAGCGCCACGGAAGATGTTGGCGCTATAAAATCCATAATAATAATAATAAAATAATCTGCAGATCTCCCAATAACCCCAGCCTATCAGGAAGATGCAGCAAGGCCCTGGCTCTGCCCCTTACTACAGTTAAAGGACAACAATATCAAAATAACATCCCCCCATTACATGTCTTCCAGCAGCTGAAATCACTGATCACATTAATAGCCGTGATGCCCTCCCTTAGATATCAAACACAGCAGAAACACGGACTAGACAGCATGAGTGCTAAAAGCCCGCCTCCTAGCCACCCGGGCCATGGTTAACATAACACTTGTCATTGGCTGGTGGGAATATCTGTTACAACCTCTCTCCTCCTCCTGTGCCAGTCAAACAAACTTGAAATCTCCTGTTGCTAGGATACAGCCTACATAGTCAAGCTGATAAAGGATGGGTGGAGGAGCGTTTTCCTGCTTGCTAGCTTTTTAGTGATATCAACACAATGAGGGCCATTTTATTATCATGGCAAAATACTGATTTTTTCATCCATCCCTGATCGCTACATGACGGCCGCCATTAGATACCAACATTACAGATCAGTAACACCAATTCCATACTTACCGAACAATCGACGCAAGCAATCCCAGCCCAAAGTTGGAGTTGTAAAGTGTCGAATTAAGACAAATGGGGAAAAATCCCGAAAATGCAAAAAAATCAGCAAAAAGCAGAAAAGTTGTAAAAAAACCTCCTGCTTTGTCACTATCTCACAGGGGAATAAAAAAACTGTGAATTTCAGTCCCTTTTATAGAGTGAGTGACATCACTGATGACATCATCAGGGCTAAACCAAGTACAATACAGGATAGAAATTTCTAGAATACCGCAATGAAAAACAAAGGACATTACATCATCAAGGCTATTACGCCAAGTACAATACAGGATAGAAATTTCTAGAATACCGCAATGAAAACAAAGGAAATTACATCATCAAGGCTATTACGCCAAGTACAATGTACAACCGGGTGGCATGAAAAAGCAGCCGGTTGGCCACCGGGCTAAAGGACCCTAGGGTAGGGATGTCCAAACTGCGGCCCTCCAGATGTTTGAAAACTACAACTCCCAGCATTCCTTGGTTTCTTCTGCAATGGAGGAATGCTGGGAGTTGTAGTTTTCAAACATCTGGAGGGCCGCATGTTGGATATCCCTGCCCTAGGGAGAACACGCTTTCAATACCAGATAAATAAAAATGCTCCCATATGTCTTTCCAAGCTATAATGGTAACAATCCTCAAATGTGGACATTCAGGGGCTTTGGGTCATGTGATCAAAAACTGATCCCCCAACCCCACACAGGCACACACACCTACTGACCTATCGTCTATTTCTACAGGTTTAATTCTTATATTGACCAGAGACATAACCATTTTTCCCACATCCCAGCCCTAGAAGACCATAGGAGACCACACAATCGGTTGTGATTTACCGACATGTCCGATCGCAAATTCGAGTAGGATCTGCATTGAGGGCATCACGAACAGCCTATCAGATCCCCCAATAACCCCGCCTATCAGGAAGCATGCAGCAAGGCTCCGCCCCTTCCTACAGTTACTACAGTTAATGGGGTCAGCACCAAGCAGCAGCTGTACTGGGCCCTATGGATTCCATTCAGTTCCAGTAAAAATGACAGAAATCCATACACAATGATATGTGCCCATTGGTCAGGACAGTACTTATTGGTTTCCCTATAAACCTTAACTGATCCCATGCTGGCCATACACATAGTGAATACACCACAATCAGGGCCATTTTATTATCATGGCAAATATTTATGTTAATATTTAAATCCTGATCGGCTACATGTATTGTATCACGGTATTGCTGTAAGAACTCATCACTCTGTTCACTTATATTATGTATTACCTGTGTATGTAATATGTATGACTTTATATACATGTATTACCCGTATGTAATGTATGACTATGTAATTGTAAAGCGCCACGGAAGATGTTGGCGCTATTAAATCCATAATATAATAATAAAATAATCTGCAGATCCCCCAATAACCCCAGCCTATCAGGAAGATGCAGCAAGGCCCTGGCTCGCCCCTTACTACAGTTAAGGACAACAATATCAAAATAACATCCTCCCATTACATGTCTTCCAGCAGCTGAATCACACTGATCACATTATAGCCGTGTGCCCCCCTAGATATCAAGAAAACAAGAGCTCAGCTGATATAACACGGACTCCTTAGATATCACAGCAAACATGCTAAAAGCCCGCCTCCTAGACCACCCAGGGCCTGGTTAACATAACACTTGTCATTGGCTGGTGGGAATATCTGTTACAACCTCTCTCCTCCCCTGTGCCAGTCAAACAACTTGAAATCTCCTGTTGCTAGGATACAGCCTACATGTCAAGCTGATAAGGATGGGTGCGCTAAAGTGGAAATTGATGCGATAGGCACCAAAGGGGATGTTGATGCGATACACGTTAATGGGGAAGTTGATTCCATACGCGGTAAAGGGGAAATTGATCCGATACATGCTAAAGGGGAAGTTGATGTGATAGGGGCTAAAAAGGAAGTTGATGCGATACGCGCTATTGGGGAAGTTGATGCGATACGTGCTAAAATGGAAATTGATGCGATAGGCACTAAAGGGGATGTTGATGCGATACGAGCTAAAGGGGAAGTTGATGCGACACGCTAAAGGGTAAATTGATGTGATTAGCGAAAATAGAGCCAAAATTCGAGGGTTAACAATACAAACATACTTTTGAGGTTAGCGACGCGCTCAGTTAATTTCATAATTCTCGAACATCAACAACACGAAGTTCAATAATTTATGAAAGTCCGGAAAGTTGGAATGTCCGAGACACCGGATGTTGAGAAGTCCGAGTCATTCAACTCGATAAGTTCGTCTTCACTCGGGTTCGAGTTCTAGTCATCTCTATTTCTGAGAAAGGGGATACAGACGGAAACGTGTGGTACATATGTCACTTTGAATATGGTCTATAGTCTATTTTTTCTAAATTTTTGTTGCTATGCTTCCTTCCTATGGAAGAACTAGTTGTAGATGGGACTGGAGAACAGACGAAAACAATCCAAATCAGAAGTTGTATTTATTCCTCATCTTATAGTGTGGCAATGGGCAGAGTCTGCCTGTTACATGTGACATAAACTTGTGCATGGGAACTAGACTTTAAAATCAGGTCCCGGTTTTTTCAAAGAAAACTTACATGTTTAAGAAATAAAACAAAAGGATTTGTTGTTTATTTCTCATTTTAGTGTTTTGCAATTTTTGAAACCCGGAAAAAAAAACAAATTCTCCAGTTCAGTTAAGAACTAAATAATGATGCATAAAGATTAACATTTTGGGTTTATTTTTAGCGGCAGGAGTATTGGTGCTGAATTGCTGGTTTACGTTCCCAAAAAATACTGTGTATATTTTAACTTTATGTTTTGCAAATTTTTAGAACCTGGAGAAGATAAGCAGCAATCTTGCATGCGGCCATAAGAGTCCTCTGTAACATGAAGACAAAGTAGAAAAAAAAACCCATCTCCTGTCTCATCCGAACCAACAAGTAAGATTTCAAATTTTTTTTAATAATAATTTGCAATACCTGAATACCACAATACCGGCATTGTGAAATACTGTAATGACCTGGATGTTACAATGCTTGATATTTTTCAACCACCCGTATTAATTAACAATGATACTGTACAGTATTGGCAATCTCCTTTTTACTCATAAATTTTTTCGCTGTAAAATTAGAAAGGCGACATTTAAGAGGAACTAACCCACATTTTTTATATTCCAGAATCTGAAAACAAAACCCCCTAAAAAAAACAACCAATCAACTATAAAATGCCACTTTAGTAAAATCTGTTAAAGTAAATGTAAGCCTGTAAGTAACTGGATGAAGTATCTGTGTGTATGGTCAGTGTCAGACCACACCTCTGACCTCCAGTCTATGCTTCCTCTTTATCGTGTCCTGTAAAAGGAATTGGCTAGATATTATTAAGTGGGTTGACCAAACTGAAACACGTTTCTGCCACTAGTAAGGACTGAGGCATGTGCAGAACATAATAGGTCGTTTGACAATGTGTGATACTAGAATGCTGAGAAGTAAAGCAACAACATTTGTTATTTAGGTAATTTCCAGAGCCTGTATCAAAGTGAGAGGTAAGCACAGATTATGTTTATATCAGGTGTTTCTTGCCTTCGTATTCAGTTTGTTCTGTGCTTATTGCCCTTAAGTACAGATAACAGAGTGGGCGCATTGTGGGGCCTGCACGGTTACGATAGTTGTATCCCTGCGTATCGGTAAGTCCAAATTCTGCCTCTTGAAAAAGTCTAGACGATAATGATTAAACACAGAAGAAATCGCCAGCACTCGTTCAAAACCCACGCGTGTGGGTTGAACCAGCTGCTAGAAGTACCAAAGTGCCAACGCTCGGCCAACCACCATTCTGGTGTTGACCAGCTGCTATAAGTACATAGTGCCAACCGTCGGCCTAACACCACATTCTGGAGTTACCAGCTCTAAGAATTACCAAGTGCCAATGCTCGGCCTAACCACTTCTGGAGTTGACCACTGCTCAGAAGTACCACTTAGTGCACAATGTCGGCCTTACCCTAGTCTTGAGTTGACCACCTGCTAGAATTACCATAGTGACCATACTCGGCCTAACCACATTCCTGGAGTTTGACAGCTGCTAGAATACCATACGTGCCACGCTCGGCCTTAACCCCATTCTGAGTTGACAGCTGCTAGAAAGACCATAGTGCCAATGCTCGCCTAAACCCACATTCTGAGGTTTACCAGTGCTAGAAGTACCATAGTGCCAACGCTCGGCCTCACCCACTTCTGGAGTTACAAGCGCCTAGAGTACATAGTGCAATCCGGCCAACCCACATTCTGGAGTTGACCAACTGCTAGAAGTACCATAGTGCCAACGCTCGGCCCTAACCCACATTCTGGAGTGTACAGCTGCTAGAAGTACCATAGTGCCCAACGCTCGGCCTAACCCACATTCTGGAGTTGACCAGCTGCTAGAAGTACCATAGTGCCAACGCTCGGCATAACCCACATTCTGAGTTGACCAGCTGCTAGAAGTACCATAGGCCAACGCTCGGCCTAACCCACATTCTGGAGTAGACCAGCTGCTAGAAGTACCATAGTGCCAACGCTGGCCTAACCCCATTCTGGAGTTGACCAGCTGCTAGAAGTACCATAGTGCCAATGCTCGGCCTAACCACATTCTTGGAGTTGACCAGTGCTAGAAGTACCATAGTGCCAACGCTCGGCCAACACACATTCTGGAGTGAAACAGCTGCTAGAAGTACCATAGTGCCAACGCCAACCCCACATACCACCAAAACATCGGCCTAACCCACATTCTGGAGTTGACCAGCTGCTAGAAGTACCATAGTGCCAACGCTCGGCCTACCCACATTCTGGAGTTGACCACTGCTAGAGAGTACATAGTGCCAACGCTCGGCCTAACCACATTCTGGAGTTACAGCTGCTAGAAGTACCATAGTGGCCAACGCTCGGCCTAATCCACATTCGGGAGTTGACCAGCTGCTAGAAGTACCATAGTGCCAACGCTCGGCCTAAACCACATTCTGGAGTTTGACCAGCTGCTAGAAGAGTACCATAGTGCCGATGCTCGCCTAACCCCATCTGGAGTTGACCATCTGCTAGAAGTACCATAGTGCCAATGCTCGGCCTAACCCACATTTGGAAGTTGACCCGCTGCTAGAAGTACCATAGTGCCAACGCTCGGCCTAACCACATTCTGGGTGTGACCAGCTAGAAGTACCATGTTGCCAACGCTCGGCCTAACCCACATTCTGGAGTTGACCAGCTGCTAGAAGTACCATAGTGCCAACGCTCGGTCCTAATCACATTCTGGAGTTGACCAGCTGCTAGAAGTACCATAGTGCCAACGCTCGGCCTAACCCACTTCTGGAGTTGCCAGCTGCTAGAAGTACCATAGTTGCCAAGCTCGGCCTAACCCACATTCTGGAGTTGACCAGCTGCTATAAGTACATAGTGCCAATGCCGGCCTAACCCCACATTCTGGAGTTGACCAGCTGCTAGAAGTACCATAGTGCAACGCTCGGCCTAACCCCATTCTGGAGTTTGACCAGCTGCTAGAAGTACCATAGTGCCAACGCTCGGCCTAACCCACATTCTGGAGTTGACCAGCCTGCCCTAGAAGTAACCATAGTGGCCAATGCTTCGGCCTAACCACATTCTGGAGTTGACAGCTGCTAGAAGTACCATAGTGCCAACGCTCGGCCTAACCCACATTCTGGAGTTGACCAGCTGACTAGAAGTACCATAGTGGCCACGCTCGGCCTAACCCACCATTCTGGAGTTGACCAGCTGCTAGAAGTACCATAGTGCCACGCTGGCCTAATCCACAATTCTTGGAGTTGACCAGCTGCTAGAAGTTACCATAGTGCCAACGCTCGTCCCTAACCACCATTCCTGGAGTGACCACTGCTAGAAGTACCATAGTGCCAACGCCTCGGCCTAACCCACATCTGGAGTTGACCAGCTGCTATAAGTACCATAGTGCCAATGCTCGCCTAACCCACATTCTGGAGTTGACCACTGCTAGAAGTACCCATAGTGCCAACGCTCGGTCCTAACCCCACATTCTGGAGTTGACCAGCTGTCTAGAATACCATAGTGCATACGCTCGGCCTAACCACATTCTGGAGTTGAACCAGCTGCTAGAAGTACCATAGTGCCAATGCTCGGCCTAACCCACATTCTGGGAGTTACCAGCTGCTAGAAGTACCATAGTGCCAACGCTCGGCCTAACCCACATTCTGGAGTTGACCAGCTGCTAGAGTACCATAGTGCCAACGCTCGGCCTAACCCACATTCTGGAGTTGACCAGCTGCTAGAAGTACCATAGTGGCCAATGCTCGGCCAACCCACATTCTGGAGTTGACCAGCTGCTAAGAGTACCATAGTGCCAACGCTCGGCCTAACACCCATTCTGGAGTTGACCAGCTGCTAGAAAGTACCATAGTGCCAACGCTCAGCCTAACCCACATTCTGGAGTTGACCACTGCATGAAGTACCATAGTGCCAATGCTCGGCCTAACCCACATTACTGGAGTTGACCAGCTGCTAGAAGTACCATAGTGGCCAATGCTCGGCCAAAACCCACATTCTGGAGTGACACAGCTGCTAAAGTACCATAGTGCCAACGCTCGGCCTAATCACATTCTGGAGTGGACCAGCTGCTAGAAGTACCATAGTGCCAACGCTCGGCCTACCCCCATTGGTTGACCAGTGCTAGAAGTACCATAGGGCCAACGCTGGCTACCACATTTGGAGTTGCCAGCTGCTAAGTACCAAAGTGCCACTGCTCGGCCTAACCCACATTCTGGAGTTCACCAGCTCTAGAAGTACCATAGTGCCAATCTCGGCCTAACCCACATTCTGGAGTTGACCAGCTGCTAGAAGTACCATAGTGCCAACGCTCGGCCCTAACCCACATTCTGGAGTTGACCAGCTGCTATAAGTACCATAGTGCCAATGCTCGGCCTAACCCACATTCTGGAGTTGACCAGCTGCTAGAAGTACCATAGTGCAACGCTCGGCCATAACCCACATTCTGATGTTAACCAGCTGCTAGAAGTACCATAGTGCCAACGCTCGGCCTAACCCACATTCTGGTGAGTTGACCAGCTGCTAGAAGTACCATAGTGCCAATGCTCGTCAAACCCCATTCTGGAGTTGAACCAGCTGCTAGAAGTACCATAGTGCCAACGCTCGGCCTCACCCACATCTAGAGTTGACCAGCTGCTAGAAGTACCATAGTGCCAATGCTCGGGCCTAACCCAAATTCTGGGAGTGACCAGCTGCTAGAAGTACCATAGTGCCAACGCTCGGCCTAACCACATTCTGGAAGTTAACCAGCTGCTAGAAGTACCATAGTGCCAACGCTCGGCCTAACCACATTCTGGAGTTGACCAGCTGCTGAAGTACCATAGTGCAATGCTCGGCCTAACCCACATTTTGGAGTCGACCAGCTGCTAGAAGTACCATAGTGCCAATGCTCGGCCAACCGACATTCTGGAGTTGACCAGCAGCTAGAAGTACCATAGGCCAACGCTCGGCCTAACCCACATTCTGGAGTTGACCAGCTGCTAGAAGTACCATAGTGCCAATGCTCGGCCTAACCCACATTCTGGAGTTGAAACCAGCTGTAGAGTTAAGTACCATAGTCCAACGCCGGCCTAACACCACATTCAGGAGTTTGACCAGCTGCTAGAAGTACCATGGCCAAGCTCGCGCCTAACCCACTTTCTGGAGTTGACAGCTGCTAGAAGTACGTCATCTGCCAACGCTCGGCCTAACCCACATTCTGGAGTTGACCAGTCTAGAAGTAACCATAGTGACCAACGCCGCGCCTACCCCCTTTTGAGTTGACCGCTTCTGTAGAAGTACCCATGTGCAACGTCGACCCTCCACTACCACATTCGGGTGCCAGACTGCTATCGAACCCATAGGACTCTCGGCCAACAGCCACATCTCGCACCAACATGCTGGAGTTGACCAGCTGCTCGAAGTACCATAGTGCCATGCTCGGCCTAAACCACATTCTGGAGTTGAACCCACCGCTGTAAAGTACCATAGTGCCACGCTCGGCCTAACCAACATTCCTGGGTGTGACCAGCTGCTAGAGTACCATATTCCAACGCTCGGCCTAATCCACAGTCTGTCGAGTTGACCTCGCTGCTAGAGTACCATAGTGCAACGCTACGGCCTAACCCACATTCTGGAGTTGACCAGCTTGCTTAGAAGTCCCATAGTGCCCAACGCTCGGCCTAATCCACCATTCTGGCTTGCAGCCAGATAAGCTAGAGTACCATAGGGCCAAGCGCTCGGCCTAACCCCACATTCTGGAGTAAAGACCGCTGCTAGAAGTACCCATAGTGCCAAGCTCGGGCCTAACCCACATTACTGGTGTTTGACCAGTCTGCTAAGAAGTACCAATAGTGCCACGCTCGGCCAACCACATCTGGTGTGAACCAGCTGTCTAGAAGTACCATATGCCAATGCTCGGCTAAACCCACGTTCTGGAGTTGACAGCTGCTAGAGAGTAACCTAGTGCCAATGCTCTGCCCTAATCACAAATTCTGGAGTTGACCAGCTGCCAGAAGTAACTATAGTGCCAACGCTCGGGCTAACCCACAATTCTGCGAGTGACAGTGCTAGAAGTCCATAGTGCCACGCTCGGGCCTAGACCCACATTCTGGGTTGACCACCTGCTAGAGTACCATAGTGCCACTGCCGGGCCTAAGCCATCGTGACACGTTAACTTGAACGGCCTAACCCTCTGAGCACCAGCTGCTAGAAGTACCATAGTGCCAATTGCTCGGCCTACCCCGACATTCTGGAGTTGCACCAGCTGCTAGACAGTACATAGTGCAACGCCGGCCTAACCACATTCTGGAGTGACCAGCGGCTAGACGTACCCATAGTGCCAACGCTCGGCCTTAACCCCCATTCTGGAGTTGACCAGCTGCTAGACGATACCCTAAGTGCCAACGCTCGGCCTAACGCCACTTCGTGGAGTGGACCAGCGCTAAGTACCATAGTGACCAACGCCTCGCCCTGAATTCCACAATTTGGAGTAGACCAGGCTGCTAAAAGTCCATCAGGGCCAAGCTCGCAATACCCACCTTCTGGAGTAGACACAGCTGCTGAGATACCATAGTGCAACGCTGGCGCTAACACCACATTCTGGGTTGACCAGCTGCTAAAGTACCATATTGCTACACGCTCCGGCCTAACCCACATTCTGGGTGAACCAGCTGCTAGAAGTACCATCAGTGCCCAACGGCTCGGCCTACCCACATTCTGGAGTTGACCAGCTGCTAGAGAATAGTGCCAAGCTCAGCCTCAACCCACATTCTGGATGACAGCTCTAAAGTACCCATAGTGCCAACGCTCGGCCTAACCCACATCTGGAGTTGACCAGCTCTGAGTACTCAGTGGCCATGGGCTCGGGCCTAACCCACATTATGAGTTGACCAGCTGCTAGAAGTACCATAGTGCCCAACTGCTCGGCCTAACCCCCACATTCTGGAGTTGGACCAGCTGCTAGAAGTACCACATAGTTGCCCAACGCTCGCAACCCCATTTCTGAGAAGTTGACCAGCTGCTATAAGTAACCATAGTTGCCAAGCTCGGCCTACCACATTCTGGAGTTGACCACTGCTAGAAGTCCATAGTGCCAACGCTGGCCTAACCACATTCGGAGTTTTGACCAGCTGCTAGAAGTACCATAGTGCCAACGCTGCGGGCCTAACCCACTTCTGGAGTTGAACCAGCTGGCTAGAAGTACCAATTAGTGCCAACGTCCGGCATACCCACATCTGGGAGGTTGACCAGCTGCTAGAGAAGTACATAGTGCCATCGCTCGCGCCGTACCCACATTTGGAGTTTGAAACCAGCTGCTAGAAGTACCATAGTGCAACGCGGCCAACCCACATTCTGGAGTTGACAGCTGCTAGAAGTACCATATGGCCAACGGCTCGGCCTAACCACATTGCTGGAGTTGAAACAGGCTCTAGAATGTACCAATAAGTGCCAACGCTCGGCCTAACCCACATTCCTGGATTGACCAAGCTGCTGTAAGACCATAGTGCCAAGCTCGGCCTAACCCACATTCTGGGAGTTGAACCACTGCGATGACAGTACCATAGTGCCAACGCTGGACTAACCCACAGCTGGAGTTGACCAGCTGCTAGAAGTACCATAGTGCCACGTCCGCCAAACCCACATTCTGGAGTTGACCAGCTGCTAGAAGTACCATAGTGCCAATGCTCGGCCTAACCACATTCTGGGGTTGAACAGCATGCTAGAAGTACCATAGTGCCAAGCTCGGCCCTAACCACATTCTGAGTTGACCCAGCTGCTAGAAGTTACCTATAGTGCCACGCTCGGGCCTAACCCACATTCTGGAGTTGACCAGCTCTAAGTACCATAGTGCCAACGCTCGGCCTAATCAACATTCTGGGAGTTGAACCAGCTGCTAGTAGAAGTACCATTTTAGTGGCCTACGCTCGGCCTAACCCCCATTTGGAGTTGAACCAGCTGCATAGAAGTACCCATAGTGCCAACGCTCGGCCTAACCCATTCTGGTCGGAGTGACCCGCTGCTAGAAAGTACCATAGTGCCACTGCTCCGGACTAACCCACATCTGGTGACCAGCTGCTAAATGTACCATAGTGCAACGCTCGCCTAACCCAAATTCTGGAGTTGACCAGCTGCTAGAAGTTACCATAGTGCCAACGCTCCCGCCTAACCCAACATTCTGGAGGTTGACCATCTGCTAGAAGTACCATAGTGCCAATGCTCGGCCTAACCACATTCTGGAGTTGACCAGCTGCTAGAGTACCATTAGTGCCCACGCTCGGCCTACCCCACTTCTGGAGTTGACCAGCGTCTAGAAACCATAGTGCCAACGCTCGGTCCTAACCCACATTCTGGATTTGACCAGCTGCTAGAAGTACAGAGTGCCAACGCTCGCCTAACCCACATTCTGGTAGTTGACGCAGCGGCTGCAAGACCATAGTGCCAAGCTCTCGGCCTAACCCCATTCTGGGTTGACCAGCTGCTTAGAAAGTCAATAGTGCCAACGCCGCAGCCTAACCCATTCTGAGTTACCAGCTGCGATGATAAGTACATAGTGCCAACTGCTCGCCCTAACCCCACCATTCTGGAGTTGACCAGCTGCTATAGAGTACCATAGGCCAATGCTCGCCTAACCACATTGGAGTTGACCAGCTGCTAGAAGATACCAATAGTGCCAACGCTCGGCCTAATCCCAATTCTGGGAGTGACCAGCTGCTATAGTACCATAGTGCCAATGCTCGGACCTAACCACATTCTGGAGTTGATCACTGCTATAAAGTACATAGTGCCAAGCTCGGCCAAACCCCCTCTGGAGTTAACCAGCTGCTAGTAAGTACCATAGTGCCAACGCTCGCCACCCCATTCTGAGTATGACCAGCTGCTAGAATACCATAGTTTGCCAAACTGCTTCGGCTAACCAAATCTGGAGTTGACACTGCAGAGTAACCATAGTGCCAACTCTCGTGCTAACCCACATTCTGGAGTTGACCAGCTGCTAGAAGTACCATAGTGGCCAACGGCTCGGCCTACCCACATTCCTGAGAGTTGACCATGGCTGCTAGAAGAGTACCATAGTGCCAATGCTCGGCTAACCTACATTCATGGAGTCTGACCAGTCGTCTAGAAGTACCAGTGCCATACAGCTCGGCCTAACCCAATTTGGAGTTTCACAGCGTAAAGTACCATATGTGCCTGCTCGGCCAACCCCATTCTGGAGTTGACCAGACTGCTAGAAGTACCACAATAGTGCCAATGCTCGGCCTAACCCACATTCAGGTTGACCAGCGTAGAAGTACCATTGCCAACGCTCGCGAAACCTAACCCACATTATGGACGTTGACCAGCTGCTAGAAGTACATAGTGCCAACTCTCGGCCTACCCCTTCTGGAGTTGACCAGCTGCTAGCAGTACCATATGCCAAACGCTCGGCCTACCCACATCTTCTGGAGCTGACCAGCTGCTAGAAGTACCATTAGTGCCAACGCTCGGCCATACCCCTTCTGGTGTTGCACCATTGCCTAGAAGTACATAGTGCCAAGCTCGCCTACAACCCACATTTGGGTTGACCAGCTGCTCATAAGTAACATATGCCAATGCTCGGCCTAACCCACTTCTGAGTTGAACCAGCTGCTCAGAATACCATGTGCATGCTCGGCCAACCACATTCTGGGTTTGACGCAGCTGCTAAGAAGTACCATAGTGCAACGTCCTACCTTTTTTTTCTGAGTGGACAACTGAAGGCCATCAGCGTCATCCACTTCTGGAGTTGGACCAGCTGCTAGAAGTACCATAGTGCCAACGCTCGGCCTAACCACACATTCTGGAGTTGACCAGACTGCTAGAAGTACCATAGTGCCAACGCTCGGCCTAATCCACATCTGAGTTGACCAGGTGTAGAGTACCATAGGGCTCAAGCTCGGCCTAAACCCACATTCGGAGTAGCGACCAGCTGCTAGAAGTCCATAGTGCAACGCTCGGGCCTAACGCCACATCGGTGTTACCAGCTGCTAGAAGTACCATAGTGCCAACGGCTCGGCCTAACCCCATTTCGGTGTTGACCAGACTGTAGAAGTACCATAGTGCCATAGCTCGTCCTAACCCACGTTCTGGAGTTGACAAGCTGCTAGAAGTAACATGTGCCAAGTCTCGGCCTACTCCACATTCTGGAGTGAGCCAGCTGCTAGAAGTACCATAGTGCCACGACTCGCGCCTACACCACATTCTGGAGTTGACCAGCTGCTCAGAAGTACCAAGGCCAATGGCCCGGCCTAACCCCAACATCTGGAGTTGGACCAGCGCTAGAAAGTTCCATAGTGCCACTGGCTCGGCCTAAAACCCAAATTCTGGAGTTTGACCAGCGCTAGAAAGACATAGTGCCAATGCTCGGCTAACCCCTTCTGGAGTGTCACCAGCTGCTAGAAGTTACCATGCTGCCAATGCTCGGCCTAACCGAACAGTCTGGAGTTGACCAGCTTGGCTAGAAGTACCACTAGTGCCACGCTCGGCCTAACCACATTCTGGAGTTGACCAGGCTCTAGAAGTACCATAGTGCCAACGCTCGCCTTAAACCCACATTCTGCGTTGACCAGCGCTAGAGTACCATTAGTGCACAACGTTCGGCCTAATCCACATTCTGGAGTTTGACCAGCTGCTATAAGACCCATAGGGACCAAACGCTCGCGCCTAACCCACATTCGGAGGAGACCACCGCTATAAGTACCCATAGTGCCAATGCTCGGCCTATCCCACCATTCTGAGTTGACCATCTGCTAGAAGTCAAATTAAACCCAGAAGGATAGTAAGTAACTGCCGGCCTACCCAAATTCTGGTGTTGACCAGAGCTGCTAGAGTACCATAGTGCCAACGCTCGGCCTAACCCCATTCGTAGGAGTGACCAGCTCTAAAGTACCATAGTGCCAATGCTCGGCCTAACCCACATTCTGAGGTGACCAGCTGCTATAGAATAACCATAGTTGCCCAACGCTCAGACTCAACCCACATTCTGGAGTGACCAGCGTTCTAAAGATCCATAGTGCCAACGATCGCCTAACCCCACATTTGAGTTGACAGCTGCTAGAGTACCATAGTGCCAATGCTCGGCTAACCCATTCTGGAGTTGACAGCTAGAAAGTACCATAGTGCCAACGCTCGGCCCTAACCCACATTCTGAGTTGACCATGCTGAAGAGTACTAGTGCAAGCGTCGAGGGCCAACCCACATGTCTGGAGTTGACAGCATCTGCTAGGAAAGTACCATAGTCCATGCTCGGCCTAACCCACCATCTGGAGTTGACCAGCTGCTAGAAGACCATAGGCAACGCTCGGACTAACCACATTCTGGAGTGACCAGCTGCTCAGAGAAACTACCATAGTGCCAAGCTCCGGCCTAACCCACATTCTGAGTGACCAGCTGTCTAGAAGTACCAAGTGCCAATGCGGCCTTAACCCACATTCTGGAGTTGACCACTGCTAGAAGTACCATAGTGCCAACGCTCGGCCTAACCCCAATGGAGTTGACCAGCTGCCTAGAAGTACATGGCCAACGCTCGGCCTAATCCACATTCTGGAGTGACAGATGCTCTAGATAGTAACCCATAGTTGCCACGCTCCTTCGGCCAACCACATTCTGGAGTTGACAGCTGCTAGAGTACCATAGTGCCAATGGCTCGGCCTAACCCCCATTCTGGAGTTGACCAGCTGCTATAAGGACCATAGTGCCAAGCTCGGCCCTACCCACATTCTGGAGTTGACCAGCTGCTAGAAGTACCATAGTGCCAACGCTCGGCCTAACCCACATTCTGAGTTGACCAGCTGCTAGAAGTACCATAGTGCCAATGCTCGGCCAACCCACCATTCTGGATTGACCACTGCTAGAAGTACCATAGTGCCAATCTCGGCCTAACCCACATTCTGGAGTTGACAGCTGCTAGAAGTACCATAGTGCCAACGCTCGGGGCCTAACCCACATTCTGGAGTTGACCAGCTGCTAGAAGTACCATAGTGCCAACGCTCGGCCTAACCCACATTCTGGAGTTGACCAGCTGCTAGAAGTACCATAGTGCCACGCTCGGCCTAACCCCATTCTGGAGTTGACCAGCTCTAGAAGTACCATAAGTGCAACGCTGGACTGACCCACACTTCTGGAGTTGACCAGCTGCTATAAGTACCATAGGCCACGCTCGCCTAACCCACATTCCTGGAGTTGACCAGCTGCTAAAGTACCATAGTGCCAAGCTCGGCCAACCCACATTCTGAGTTGACCAGCTGCTTAAAGTACCATAGTGCCAACGCTCGGCCTAACCACATTCTGGAGTTGACCAGTGCTGTAGAAGTACCATGTGCCAACGCTCGGCCTCCTAACCCACATTCTGGAGTTGACCACTGCTAGAAGTACCATAGATGCCAATGCTCGTCCTACTCCCACATTCTGGAGTTGACCAGCTGCTAGAAGTACCATAGTTGCAACGCTCGCCTAACCCACATTCTGGGTTGACCAGCTGCTAGAAAGTACCATAGTGCCAACGCTCGGCCTAACCCACTATTCTGTAGTTGACCGCTGCTAGAAGTACCATAGTGCCAATGCCTGGCCTAACCCACATTCTGGAGTTGACCAGCTGCTAGAAGTACATAGGTGCCAACGCTTCGGCCTAACCCACATTTGAGTTGACCAGCTGCATCAGATACACATAGTGCCAATGCTCGGGCCTAACCCACATTCGGAGTTGACCAGCTGCTAGAAGTACCCTAGTGGCCACCTCGGCCTAACCCACATTCTGAGTTGACCAGCTGCTAGAAGTACCAAGTGCCAACGCTCGGCTAACCCACTCTGGAGTTTGACGACCGATGCTAGAGTACCAATGCCAACGTGGGCCAACCCACATTCTGGAGTTGACCAGCTGCTAGAAGTACCATAGGGCCAACGCTCGGCCTAACCCACATCTGGAGTTGACCAGCTGCTAGAAGAAGTACCAAGTGCAAGCTCGGCCTAACCCAATTCTGGAGTTGACGCTTAGAAGTACCATATGCATGCTGGCTAACCACATTCTGAGTTGACCAGCTGCTAGGAGTACCATAGTGCCAACGCTCGCCTAACCCACATTCTGGAGTTTGACCACTGCTATAAGTACCATAGTGCAATGCCTCGGCCACCCACATTCTGGAGTTGACCAGCTGCTAGAAGTACCATAGTGCCAACGCTCGGCCTAAACCCACATTCTGAGTTGTTAACCAGCTGCTAGAGTACCATAGTGTGCCACGCTCGGCCTAACCCACATTCTGGAGTTGACCAGCTGCTAGAAGTACCATAGTGCCAATGCTCGGTCTAACCACACTTCTGGGTGACCACCTGCTAGAAGTACCATAGTGCAACGCTCGCCTAACCCACATTCTAGGAGTTGACCAGCTGCAGAAGTACCATAGTGGCCAATGCTCGGCCTACACATTCTGGAGTTGACCAGCTGCTAGAAGTACCATAGTGCAACGCTCGGCCTAACCCACATTCTGGAATTTACCCCTGCTAGAAGTAGCCATAGTGCCAACGCTCGGCCTAACCCACATTCTGGAGTTGACCAGCTGCTAGAAGTACATAGTGCCAATGCTCGCCTAACCCACATTCTGGAGTCGACCAGCTGCTATAAGTACCATAGTGCCAAGCTCGGCCTAACCGACATCTGGAGTTGACCAGCACTAGAAGTACCATAGTGCCAACGCTCGCCTAACCCACATTCTGGAGTGACCAGCTTTTAGAAGTACCATAGTGCCCAATGCTCGGCCTAACCCACATTCTGGAGTTGACCAGCTGCTAGAAGTACCATAGTGCCACGCTCGGCCTAACCCACATTCTGGAATTACCAAGCTGCTAAAGTACCATAGTGCCAACGCTCGGCCTAACCCACATTCAGGAGTTGACCACGCACTGCTAAAAGTACCATAGTGCCAACGCTCGGCCTAACCCACATTCTGGAGTTGACCAGCTGCTAGAAGTACCATAGTGCCACGCTCGCGCCTAACCACATTCTGAGTTGACCAGCTGCTAGAAGTACCATCAGTGCCAACGCTCGGCCTAACCCCCTTTCTGGCGGTTGACAGCTGCTAGAAGTACCATAGTGCCAACGCTCGGCTAACCCACATTCTGAGTGTGACGCAGCTGCTAGAAGTACCATAGTGCCAATGCTCGGCCTAACCCACATTCTGGAGTTGACCAGCTGCTCGAAGTACCATAGTGCCAATGCTCGGCCTAACCCACATTCTGGAGTTGACCACTGCTAGAAGTACCAGTAGTGCCAACGCTGGGGCCTAACCGCACATTCTGGAGTTACCCAGCTGCTAGAAGTACCATACGTGCCAACGCTCGGCCTAATCCACATTCTGATGAGTTGACCAGCTGCTAGAAGACCATAGTGCCAACGCTCGGCCTAACCCACATTCTGGAGTTTGAGTTGACCAGCTGCTAGAAGTACCATAGATGCAACGCTTCGGCCTAATCCACATTCTGGAGTTGACCAGCTGCTAGAAGTACCATGGGCCAACGCTGGCCTAACCCACATTCTGGAGTAGACCAGCTGCTAGAAGTACCATAGTGCCAACGCTCTGCAACCCACATTCTGGGTTGACCAGCTGCTAGAAGTACCATAGTGACAACGCTCGGCCTAACCCACATTCTGGTGTTGACATGCTAGAAGTACCATAGTGCCATGCTCGGCCTAACCCACGTTCTGGAGTTGGGGACAGCTGCTAGAAGTAACATAGTGCCAATGCTCGGCCTAATCCACATTCTGAGTTGACCAGCGACTAGAAGTTACCATAGTGCCAACGCTCGGCCTAACCCACATTCTGGAGTGACCAGCTGCTAGAAGTACCATAGTGCCAACGCTCGGCCTAACCCACATTCTGGAGTTGACCAGCTGCTAGAAGTACCATAGTGCACTGCTCGGCCTAGACCACATTCTGGAGTTGACCAGCTGCTAGAAGTACCAAGGCCAATGCTCGGCCTAACCCACATTCTGGAGTTCACAGCTGCTAGAAGTACCATAGTGCCAGCTCGCCTAACCGACATTCTGGAGTGACCAGCTGCTGAAGTTACCATAGTGCCAACGCTCGGCCTAACCCAATTCTGAGTTGACCAGCGTCTAGAAGTACCATAGTGCCAACGCTCGGCTAACCCACATTCTGGAGTTGACCAGCGGCTAGAAGTACCATAGTGCCAACGCTCGGCCTATCCACATTCTGGGTTGACCAGCTGCTATAAGTACCATAGGACCAACGCTCGTCCTAACCACATTCTGGAGTGACCAGCTGCTATAGAATACCATAGTGCCAATGCTCGGCCTATCCCACATTCTGGAGTTGACCAAGCTGCTAGAAGTACCATAGTGCCAACGCTCGGCCTAACCCACATTCTGGGTTGACCAGCTGCTAGAGTACCATAGTGCCAACGCTCGGCCGAACCCACATTCTGGAGTTGACCAGCTGCTAGAAGTACCATATGCCAATGCTCGGCCTAACCCACATTCTGGAGTTGACCAGCTGCTAGAAGTACCATAGTGCCAACGCTCAGCCTAACCCACCATTCTGGAGGTTGACCAGCTTCCTGAAGTACCATAGTGCCAACGCCCGGCCTAACCCACATTCTGGAGTTGACCAGCTGCTAGAAGTACCATAGTGCCAATGCTCGGCCGCAACCCAACATTCTGGGAGTTGACCAGCTGCTAGAGTCCATAGTGCCAACGCTCGGCCTAACCCCACATTCTGGAGTTGACAGTGCTGAAGCGTACCATAGTGCCAACGCTCTGGCCTAACCCACATTCTGGAGTTGACCAGCTGCTAGAAGTAAGTCCATATTGCCAATGCTCGGTCCTAACCCACATTCTGGAGTGTGACCAGCTGCTAGAAGTTACCATAGTGCCAAACGTCCGGCCTAACCCACATTCTGGAAGTTGACCAGCTGCTGAGTACCATAGTTCCAACGCTTCGGCCCTCACCCAACCATATGGGTTGACCAGCTGCTAGAAGTACATGATTGCACAATGCTCGGCCTTACCCACCATTCTGGAGTTGAACAGCTGCTAGAATACCTAGTGCCCCAGATGCCTCGGGCCTAACCCACATTTCGGGAGTTGACCAGCTGCTAGAAGTATTCATATGCCAACGCTCGGCCTTAACACCACATTTATGATGTGACCAGCTGCTAGAAGTCCATAGTGCCACTGCTCGGCCTCCCCCCACATTTCGGAGTTGACCAGCTGCTTAGAAGTACCTAGTGCCAATGCTGCCTAACCCCACCTTTTGGAGTTTCGACCACTTGATAGAAGTAATAGTGCCAATGCCGGCCATAAACCGAATTCTGGAAGGTTGACCAGCTGCTAGAAGTACCATATTGCCAACGCCTCGGCACTAACCACATTCTGGAGTTTACCAGCTGCTAGAGTACGCATAGTGCCAACGATCGGCCTAACCCACATTCTGGATTGACAGCGGCTAGAAGTACCATAGTGCCAACGGTGGCCTAATCCACATTCTGGAGTGACCAGCTTGTATAAGTACCATAGGACAACGCTCGGCCTAACCCAACATTCTGGAAGTAGACCAGCTGCTAGAAGTACCATAGTGCCAATGCTCGGACCTATCCCACATTCTGGATTGACCGAGTGCTAGAAGTACCATAGTGCCAACGCTCGGCGCCTAACCCTCACATTCTGGTGTTGACCAAGCTGATAGATAAGTACCTAGTTGCCACGCTCGGCCTAACCCCAACATCTGGAGTTGACCGCTGCTAGAAGACCATAGTGCAATGCTTCGGCCTAACCCACATTCGGGAGTTGACCAGCTGCTAGAAGTACCATAGTGCCAACGCTCGGCCTAACCCACATCTTTCCGGAGTGACCAGCTGCTATAAGTACCACAGTGCCAATGCTCGGCCCTAACCCACATTCTGGAGTGACAGCTGCTAGAGACCATAGTGCCAACGCAACGGCCACTCGGTGGCATGCTAGACGTCCATCGCACTGTGACATCTGGAGTTGACCAGCTGCTAGAAGTACCATAGTGCCAGGCGCTCCGGCCTAACCCACATTCTGGATTGACGCAGCTCTAGTCTAGAATGCGGTAAACAATTGAGACACTGCAACTTAACGGCCCGCGGCCTAACCCACATTCTGGAGTTGACCAGTGTTCTAGAAGTTACCATAGCCCCCCTCCCACCCCCCCCCCCACCCCCCCCACGCTCGGCCTAACCCGACATTCTGGAGTTGACTCAGCTGCTAGAGACGTACCATAGTGCAACGCTCGTCCAATCCACATTCTGAGTTGACCAGCTGCTGAGTAATACGTGCCACGCTCGGCCTAACACACATTCGGGAGTTGTACAGCATGCCTAGAAGTCCATAGTGCCAACGCTGGCGGCCTACCCCACATTCTTGGAGTGACCAGCTTCTATAAAGTACCAAGTGGGCCATGCGCGGCCTAACCCACATTCTGGAGTTGACCCACGCATGCTAGAAGTACATAGTGCCAACAGCTCGCCTAACCCACTCTGTGAGTTGACCAGCTGTCTTAGAAGTACCATAGTGCCAACGCTCGGCCTAACCCACATTCTGGAGTGACCAGCTGCTAAAGTACATAGTGCCCAATGACTCGGCACTAACCCACATTCTGAGTTTGACCACTGCTAGAGTAGTACCCAATAGTGCCAACGCTCGGCCTAACCCACATTCTGGACTTGACCACTGCTAGACATGTGAACCTCGCTAACCACATAGTGCAGAGCTAGACAGCTGCCATGCTCGGCCTAACACCCCATTCTGGAGTTGACCAGCGCTAGAAGTCCATAGTGCAAATGCTCGGCTCTAACCCACATTCTTGAGTTGACAGCTGCAGAAGTTACAAAACAATTAAAACCAACGACTCACACACCGTCACATTCTGAGTTGAAAACCAGCGCTATTAAAGTACCATAGTCCAACCCCCTGCTCACCCAGTCCCTCCCTCCTCCCGCCCCGACCGTCCGCCCACGTCCTCCTCCCGTCAACCTGCCCCCCATCACCGTCCCCTCTTCCCCCCGTCCCACCTCCGGTCCCCCCCCCTCCCCACACTCCCTACCTCGGGCCCCACCCCTGGTCCCTGCTCAGCCCCCCCCTCCCCCCTGTCCCCTCCTCTGTCCGTACCCCCGCACCCCCCAGTACCCCGTCCCCAGCCCTCCCCCTGCCAACCCCCCGTCCCCCTCCGACCCCTCCTGTATTCCCCGCCTACTCACCACCCCCCTTCCTGCCCCCCCCTCCATTGACCCCCCCGCCTAGAACGTCCAATGCCACACCCCCATCCCCCCCCTACCACTTCCCCCCCCCCCCCCCCTATCTGCCACTCTATACTCTAGGGTCCCCACCCCTCGGCCCTCCCCTACCACCCCACCTGGACTTACGCTCCGCCCTATAGAGTATCCAGCTGCCCCCTGCTCCCCCTCGGCCTAACCCACATTCTGGAGTTGCAAGCTGCTAGAAGTACCATAGTGCCCAAGCTCAGCCTAACCCCACATTCCTGGGAGTTTGACCAGCTGCTGAAAGTACATATCCAAGCTTCGCAACCAGCATCGCGTACGCGAGACCAATAACCAACCCACATTCGTGAGTTGACCAGCTGCTAGAAGTACCATAGTGCCAATCGCTCGGCCTAGCTCCACATTCTGGAGTTGACCAGCTGCTAGAAGTACCATAGGCCAACGCTGGCCTAACCCACATTCTGATGGTTGACCACTGCTTAGACAGTACCATGTGGCAACGCCTCGCGCTAACCCACATTCTGGAGTTGACCAGCTGCTAGAAGTACCATAGGCCAATGCCGGTCTAACAACCCACATTCTGCGTTGACCGACTGCTAGAAGTACCAATAGTGCCAATGATCGGCTAAACCACATTCTGGAGTTGACCAGCTGTAGAAGTCCATAGTGCCAACGCTCGGCCTACCCCCCACATTCATGGAGTTGACCAGCTGCTAAAATACCATAGTGCCATGCTGCGCCTACCCACATTCGGAATTACCAGCGCCTAGAAGTACCAATAGTGCCAACGCCGCTAACCCACATTCTGGAGTTTAACCAGCTGCTAGAATACCAAGTGCCAAGCTCGCCTTAAACCCACATTCTGGGGGCTTGACCAGCTGTCTAGAAGTCCCATAGTGCCAATGTCGGCTCTAACCGCATTCCTGGAGTTGACGCAGCATGCTAGAAGTCCATAGTGCCACGCTCGGCCTAACCCCATTCTGAGAGTTGACCAGCGCTAGAATACATAGGTCCAATGCTCGGCCTAACCCACTTCTGGAGTTGACCAG
This sequence comes from Hymenochirus boettgeri, assembly GCA_019447015.1. Classification (NCBI taxonomy): domain Eukaryota; kingdom Metazoa; phylum Chordata; class Amphibia; order Anura; family Pipidae; genus Hymenochirus; species Hymenochirus boettgeri. The sequence goes on from JAACNH010000725.1 coordinate 146,709, forward strand.
CTGCTAGAAGTACCTAGTCCAACCTCGGCCTAACCCACATCAGGAGATTGTACCAGCTTGCTAGAAGTACCACGTGTCCAAAGCTCGGCGCAACCCACATTACCTTAGTTGACCAGCCTGCTAGAAGACCCATAGGCCAAATGCTCGGCCTAACCCACATTCTGGAGTTGACCACTGCTAGAAGTACCATAGTGCCAATGCTCGCCTACCACCATTCTGGAGTTGACCAGCGCTAGAAGTACATAGTGCCACGATCGGCTAACCCACATTCTGTGATTGGACCAGCTGCCTAGAATACCATTCCCCCCCCCCCCGTAGTGCCAATGCTCGGCTAACCCACATTTGGGTTGACCAGCTGCTCGAATACATAGTGCCAATAGCTCGGCCTACCCACTATCGGAGTTGACCAGCTGCTCGACGTACCTAGTGCCAACGCTCGGCCTAACCCACATTTGGAGTTGCCATCGTGATTATCAACGCTCTGCTACCAATCGAGTTACATGTAGAACAGTGCAACGCTACGGCTAAACCCATTCGAGTTGACCAGCTGTAGGAGTACCATAGGTGCCAGCCGGTCCCTTCCTGGTGTGCCAGCTCTGGTACATAGAGCCGCCACCAATTCTGGTGACAGTTCGGTACCATAGTGCATCGTACCTTCTGAGTACACTGCGAAGTTACCATAGTGCGACTCGCTCCCCACTATTCCTGCATCATTGAGCTCGCCTAACCCCATCTAGTACCAATCTAAGCGATAGTGAGTGGCCACCATCGGGCGTTGACCACTGTAGAAGTTACCAATGCTCGCCTAAATCTGGCGTTAAGCGCTAGAGTCCAGTGCAACGCTCGCCAACCATTCTGAGTGACCAGCTGCTAGAAACGATAAAGAACATTATTTGGACACCCAAAAAGGGAAATTGCCAGCGCACAGTTACCTTTACAATAATAATGAGGTGTTAGTTACCACTTTGGCCAAAATGGTAAGCTCCCATATGCCACGTCAAAGGCCCCTCATTAATGCAGTCCTACTCTGCCTATTAGCAATCTAAGGTTTAGTGCATTAAAATCAAGTATCCCCAGCATTGTACCTGAGTAAATATTGTGTTGCACTTACCATTGACATAGAGGCTTGGTGTGGCGCTAGGAGCATTTACATAACCCACCCATTAGCTTACACCTGTTGAGGTTCTTCTACTGCCTGTTGGCATTCTAAAACTGTGTGCATTTAATTAAGTCCCCCAGCCACCAATAAACTGAGTAATAAAACCATGTTGCACTTACTATTAGAGGGTCTAGTAGGGGCAATGGCCAATAACCCCACCAATTGAAATACAAGCTTTGAGGATTTTTTATTTAAAGTGATCAGCAGCTAGAAGCAATATAACTTCGCTAAACTGTGTCCACAAAACACAGAAAGAAATGCCAGCGCTCGGTCTAAAATGTGATTCTCTAAAACTCTGTTCATTATATGAAATGAGACTATGACATTATCAATATTATATTGTTAAACATGCCATATCACTGCCTGTCAAAATAGAATCCTGGTGCACATCACAATCAGATCGTTTAAATGGTGATTTCCATGGTAATGCGGCTTAAGACCGACCCTTCCTTGGGATAAATGAAAGCAATTAGTTCAATAGCTTGGCACATTAATATGTCCATCTACCACATGTTAGCTGTCTTCACCTGGGTCCTTCTACTAGAGTACATACCTACAATATTGGTTATGGGGGGATTATCTCATTTTGTGTGGTTCCCTACAAAGAAAACATTTATTAGCAATGTCACGTCTTCTTTATTACAACAATTACACAAGGATTATAGGGAAACATGATAGCTTGGATTTAGAACTAAAAAATCAAGATCTGTCCTATAAATATAAAGACCAATATGTGCTTTATAATGGTACTGCTCTTGGCTAAGAGAACTAATCACTCATGATGGCTTAATATACAGTATGGTTATTTATTATTGCAGTGCTTTACATGGTTCTTCGGTAAGCAGGTTGCCAGTTTTACCATAGTTTGCAGAATGAAGTCGGATATGCACATTAATTTTGATGTCAAATCACATTAGACCATTAAATAAAGATAGGGGTATGATACTATATGATAATATGTGATATTGTATGATCGAAAGATAGTGTATGATATTATATGACAGATATAGTGTATGATAGAATCTAGTGTATGATATATGACAGTATATAGTGTATGATAGTATTATGATAGTGTGCTTTGAAGGTTCTCATTCAGCCGGTCATGGTAAATACAAACACAAACTGGCTTTCTTGGACTGCTGTTAGAAGTCTGGAGAATGGTAAACTGGAAGTAGAGGTTTACAGAAAACCAACACACACAGATCAGTATTTGATGTTTGACTCCACCCACCCTTTAGATCACAAGCTGGGGGTCATCAGAACCCTGAACACGAGCTGAGAACATCCCTAGACAGAGGCGAGGATAACGAAATGAAACATCTCATAGGAGCCCTTAAAACTTGTGGATATCCAGACTTGGGCCTTTGTAAAAGAAGTAGAAGGAAAAGAAAAGAACAACAATACCAACAGTGAAGGGGAAAAGCAAACAGGAGGAGAACATGGTCATCCCATATGTTAGCAGGGGTCTCCGAGAAATTAAGAAGAATTTTCAAAAACATCGTATCCCTGTCTGCTTTAAACGAAAACAACACCTGAGGCAGCATTGGTACATCCAAAAGACCCATAACCAAAACACAAGAAAAGCGACATCATATATGCAGTGAGTGCAGTGAAGAATGCCTCTGATTTGTATGTGGGGGAGACAAAACAGCAACTGCATCAACGTATGGCCCAGCACAGAAGGCCAATTCCTCGGGTCAGGACCAGCCGTGTATCTGCATCTTAAGGATAAGGACATACCTTTGAAGATTGTAATGTTAACGTATTGGACAAAAGAACGTGACTGGTTCAAGAGAGGTGTTAAGTAGGCCATTTATGTGAAAATAAAGAAAACCAAGCTCTTAAAGAGGTGGGGGGTTTTTGACACCAATTGTCTGCCATGTACAATGCTGTTTTGACACCTTACTCTGGGCATTCCTATTAACACCTCTTAGCTACTACCAATCCGCCCTAACACATGGCTGTGATTGCTATTGGGATTTTCCAGGGTACATAATTGACCACAGATTCTTGAACAAGTCTTCTGAATTGAGAGATCCAGTCGGATGACTAGCGAAACGTCTTCAAGAACTAAACTTCAAGTCCAGTTGATCTAACTGAATACAACAGATATAGCAGTAGATGTAGTTTACTTGTATTTTGCAAAGGCTTTTGCTACTTCCACCATGGCGACTAATGTATAAGCTAAGGTGCTGTTGGTCTGGGTAGTCACATTGGTACATGGATAGAAAATTGGTTAATGAATAGGATGCAGATGTAGTTGTTAATGGGGTTCATCATTATGGACTTAAGTGCTAAGTGGGGTGCCACAGGGTTATGTGTTGGGGCCGCTTCTATTTAATCTATTAATTAATGATTTGGAAGTGGGTATTGTTAGCAAGATTTCTGTTTGCTGATGACACAAAACTTTGTCGACCATTAAAGGGGAAGTTGATGTGATATGCATTAAAGGGGAAGTTGATGCGATACGTGCTAAAGGGGAAGTTGATTCGATACGTGCTAAAGGGGAAGTTGATGCGATACGTGCTATAGGGGAAGTTGATGCGCTGCACGCTAAAGTGGAAATTGATGCGATACGCGCTAAACGGGAAATTGATGCGATCCGCGCTAAAAAAGTTGATGCAATGCATAAAGGGAAAGTTGATGCAATAGGTGCTAAAGGGGAAATTGTCAGCAAGGTTTCTGTTTGCTTATGACACAAAACTTTGTTGAGCATTAAAGGGGAAGTTGATGCGATACGCACTAAAGGGGAAATTGATACGATAGGTGCTAAAGGGGAAGTTGATGCGATACGCGCTAAAGGGGAAGTTGATGCATACGTGCTACAGGGGAACTTGATGCACTGCGCGCTAAAGTTGAAGTTAATGCCATACGGCCGCT